>APFE030533705.1:0-17430 GCA_000404065.3 Pinus taeda | reverse complement strand
GTGATGGAACCTTCACAGGTCCAAACACATCACTGTGCACAAGTTCTAATATCTGTTTCGCCCTCTTACTACCAAAGGGGAAACTCACCCGATTCTGCTTCCCATATACACAAATCTCACATAAATCAAAATCCAGAGAACTATTACTCATACCTTGTACCATACCTTTACCATGAAGTATCTTAAGGCCCTTTTCCCCAATATATCCAAGCCTTTGATTCCACATCATGGTCTTCTCTCCAGAGACCACTAGATTTTCTGCTCCACTTTTAGGAACCATAGAACTATTGCACCCATAAATAACAGTGCTACCATGCAGCTTGTACAGAGTTCCAATCCAAACTCCTAGCATCAAAACCAGTGCTCCCCGAATCATCTTGCAGGTATCCTTCTCAAACACTATTTTTACACTTTCATCATCCAGCTTGCTAATAGAAATCATATTTATGGCTAATGCAGGAATATGTAGAACACCTGGAAGCGTTCTAACCCTTCCACCTTGCAACTTCAACTTTACTTTTCCGCGACCAACGATTCTAGCCTTCCTATCATCCCCCAAGAAGACATCACAACCATCATATTTCTCATACTCATAGAACCACTCTCTATGGGGAGTGAAGTGAAAGGATGCACTTGAGTAAATCAACCATGCCTCATGATCTACATGTGTACTTGAAGAAGCCAAGTACACATCCCCACCTTCATCTGAGGTGGTTTTCACCTCTGCAGAAGGAGCCTCATAAGATCCCTTTCCTTTGCCAGGAGCTTTAGATTTACAGTCCCTTTTGTAGTGCCCTTCCTTTCCACATTTCTAGCACACCACCTTTACAGGATTTCCTAGAGATTTAGATCTCCCTTTAGATTTAGATCTCCCAATGGATGACTTATTTTTGTTTCTGTTCTGGGTTCGCCCTCGTACAGACAAAGCATCACCATTTTGGTTCTCAATTATTTTCCATCTCATCTCCTCCGTCAGCAAGGATGAGACTATTTCATCAAAATGCAAGGCAGTTGCATTGCTACTTATTGCAATAACCAGACTATCCCACGAATCTGGTAGAGAACACAACAAACTGATGCACTTATCTTCATATGAAATTTTAATATCAACAGATGCTAACTGACTTGCCATAGTATTAAATGCATTCAGATGCTCTGTCACCGAGTGTCCATCTTTCATCCTCAGGTTATACAGCTTTTTCCACAAGAATAGTTTATTCACCAGAGACTTAGATTGGTACAAAGTCCCTACCTGTCCCACAAAGCCTTCGTCGTAGCTTCCCCTGATACTTTCAACAATATTGAATCTGAGACACACAATCGTATTGTGCTCTTTGCCTTCCGATCCAACTTCTTCCATTCTTCATCGGACACTCCCGTTGGTTTAGTACCTGGATCTACTGTGATCCAAGTCTTTATCCACCAACAAAGGCTCCATCTTGATTTTCCACAACTCAAAACTCTGACCATTAAAATTCTCGATCTGTATCTTTCCACCACTCGCTATCTTCTTTCACCACCAGAAACGATCTCGCAGATCTCCCACTGAACAAAGTCTACCACAGACCCGCCCTCAGCAACAAAGTTGTCCCCTTGAAGCCAAAACAGCTCTGATACCAAATGTAGGTTTTAACCTCGTACATAAATTACCTGCATACGAATTCTAAAACACAGAATAATAAACAATGTGAGAGCATAACACATAAAACACATATACACAGAGATTTTCCCACTGGATCCCAAAACCGTGACTACCAACTTGATTTTTCATTATGTTCCTCTCAATGTTACAATACATATTTATACATGTCGAAGCATCCAATACCATGGACCAAAAACCATCGCGCCCAATACCATGGACCGAAAACCATCGCGTCCAAAAACATGTGCGAAAATCATGCACAAACCCATAGGTGGGTTTGCCCAACCTAACATAGGGTCCAAAACCAAAATTTTCTGGGGCACTGCCCCGAACCCCATAAAGTGGGGTAATGGGTGCCCTTCAAACCCCCTGTTAACTACGTGGAAAGAATATAACACAACCCAACACTAAATGCAAATTTATAAACATTGCTTCATATTCATGAAGTTATATGTAAAATATTTAAGCATCAAATTATGCATCATGCAAAATGTTACATGTTTTAAATAATGTTTATTGTTGATTAAACACATAAACCATAACTTGAAACCTTACATCAAACAAAGAATTGGAAGTTAACTAGAACAACCAAGCAAAGGTTGATCCATGAGAAATTTGGTGGGTAATAATAAAATGTACCAAATAAATCCAAATTTACTTTCATTGCTTCATATTCATGAACTTAAATGTAAAACCTTTAAGCATCAAATCATGCATCATGAAAAATGTACCATATTTTATAATGCAATTTTATAGTATGTTTGCCTTGAAAAACTTTATATTAATGTTAAGTATCAACCCACATCCATAGTAGCTCTTCTATACAATATTATGATCTATTCATTAATGCAAAATCTATACCATATTTTATAATGCAATTTTAATTTACGATTAAACATTTTAGACATATACACCATGATAAAATTCATGAATGCAAAATGTACCATGTTTTGTAATTTGCAATTTTACTATTCATTAAACAACTTGACAAAACAACTTTGAATAAAACTAAGAATCATCTCCTAACATTATAAGAATTATCATACAAAATGTACCAATTAAATACAAAATTACTTGCATTGCTTCATATTTGTGAACTTAAATGTAAAACATTTAAACAACAAACTTAATGCATCATGCAAAATAAAGAGTTCTATTTAAAATGCATCAAACCATGCATCATGCATAATAAAGAGTTCTATTTAAAATATGTCCAAAATTTATATCAATATAAAAGTAAATATAATAAAAAGTTGTCAGATAATTCTCTGACTCTATCACTAATGTCCCTGGAGAAGGGAAACTATCTCCACAAATTTAAAATTTTAAACTTTTAAAATTGTACGATAGAGATCTCATTTCTTAATAAAACTTGCTACAATTTATAAAAAAACAAAAGTGAAATATTAAGTACTTCTAACAAGCGAATATTTGACACATCTCCAAATAAGGAGGAATAGAGTGGCACTGTGTCAAGAACGCCAGATGGAATCAAAATATGTTAACATTTAATTATATATGTAATTATTTATTTTATAAATATGTCTTCACAATATCGATATAATAAAAGTAAAATAATAGTATAAACATGAACTCTTCAAAAAACTAACATCTCTCAACATATCTTGATTGGAACCTGAACCCGGGACCGTGATATTAATTAAATTTTCATTCAACAAACGACTTAACTGCAAATAGTGAACATATGATACATTCGTGTTAGATTATATCTCAAAAAAATCACAAAATATATGTGAATCAACATTAACACATACATTGCCAAGTCCCACTAGCACAACTAGTTGAGGGTGGGCCTCGTTAGAAAGGGGACCTACGATCAAAACCTCACGGAGGCTATTGCATCGTGCTAGGGGGAGGAGACATGGTAAAATCTAGTCAACTTAGGGCTGGTGTGGCCTAGGTCGGGTGCGATCCCCGAGTGACTTTGATGGCTTATATTCCCTTGGGTTGCGATTTCTCAACCCACAGGTCAATCCTGGAGGATCACAAACAACTTGACAAATAAAACAAACATTAACACAAACAATACATTACATTAAAATATCCACCCTAAACATTAAAACATACCGATCCCATGCCCTCTTCCTCATGACCAATTAGGTCTTGCCAACCATCTCGAAAACCATTTTCATATGCTTTAACCTCTTCAATATTCATATTATCTATCTCCTTATCTAATTTATATACAAAATTAGCATGTGCACTAGCTCATTCTCTTTGTTGATTTAGATTAACATAAATTCCAATCAACGTAGTATGTATGTTATCTATAATGGCATCCCTTGCTTCTCGGCCAATTTGATAAGTGGCATCCATATCCGACCACAAAGTTACCAAATGGGGAGGTTTAGGTACCAAAGGTGGTGGAGGATGAGCCAATGCAGCGTCCCTTAATGCATCCTTACGTTCATATCTCTGACCTTTCCCAGTACCATAAAATTTAGATGGAAGGTCAGCATAATTAGGTTTCATATCCAAAAACAATTCTTCATAAAATAATTTTGCAAAATAATGTGGAACCTTATCATTCCATGGAAACTTGCCATATGCTACAAGGAACCTATCATACAAATGGTGGGATATATCAGGGTGCTTGAAATATTTCACCTTGAGCATCTTTCTTTTCGTCCCTTATTTGAAATTAAACATAGATTTTGCATGTTCTTTTGTAACCCTTCTACCTACTTCGGCCCATTTATTGGGACCCATCACTATTTCCTTTCTACACCTCATCATATCTATAAAGCAATCAGTTGTTGGTCCTAGGTTCTTGTAAATATCAAGAAATGAACTTAGAGAGTGCACAACTATTTTTAAGTTTTGTCAACTCTCTGCAGGGAGCTCCAAACTCGCAAGATATTTCTCCAATTTTGAATAATGAGCTATGCAACTCTATAACATACATTGTTGGACATTTTTTCCCAAGGAAGCTCATCAAGAATATCAGATGGATAGGTGGTAGTTAGCGTATGGTCTTCTTGAATATTTACTTTGATCAACATTTTCACCCCCTACTTCAATATTTAATTACAAAATATAAAAACATGTGAATGTATTTATACACATGTAAGATATACATGTACATGTATATGTACATACAATTCATTTACATGTACAATTTTTTTTAACATTTTTTATTATTAGATAATTTACCAAATTGATGAGGATCATGATGATTTGATTGAGATTCATGACCATCCAGAGATGGTTGAGCACCATCACACCCAATTACATGAGTTTATTGAGCTTGTTTACCACCGGGAGAATGTTGACCACCCTCACGTGACGACATAGTGAGATATGTTTAAAAAAAGAGAAATTATAATAAATTAGTTAACTTAAATTGACAAAAATCTATTTAATATATGCACATGTAAATATGATTCTATCTATTTATCATTTAAGAAAATGCACATAAACATATATATACCATACCACGATGATGTGAATGATGGTCCTCCATTGATTGATCCGGTACTCTCTTCGACCTAGTGAGATATGCTGCTAAAAAAGATGGAATTTATTATAAATTAATAAAGTTAAATTGAAAAAAAAAACAATTCAATATGTATGTACATATGATTCTACAAATATCATTTAAGAATTTGCACACACACACACACACACACACATATACATACCACCATCATGATGTAACAAATGGTTATCCTTCTCTGATTCATCTGATAATCTCCTCGATCCATGACCAATCTCATTAGCAAGCATAGAAAGTCGCCCTCTAGTCGATGCATGAGACTCTATTGATGTTATATCTCATTTGCACCTCAAAGAAGCAAGTGGTAATTGCTCATGTGATGATCGAGACCCTCGATCCATATATATGTATGTATGTATGTATGTATTTATGTATGTATGTATGTATGTATGTATGTATGATCTTTAAAAAGACCCCAAGCTACCTCATGCATTTAAAAATCTTTAAAATTGTTATTTAAAAAGATCAAGAATTAAAAAAATTGATAAGATAAATAAATGTAACTATCCAAGGGTTTCTTCAAAAAAATTTGATGTAAATTCTTCATTTAAAATATACTCAAGACTAAAAACACAAATGCTGAAGTGCACATTTTGATAATTAAATACAATTTTTTCTACAACATGTCAAATTCACCAAGTTGTGCTTACATGGTGGGGGCACACTTAGTATAGTATTGAAAGAAACACATGGTCATTAAAAACATACACATATCAAAGATATCTTTCAATGTCCATCAATAAATTTGGATGGAGAGCTTCTTGACACCAATTCATCTTTTACACACAAATATTGAATTGGCATTACTTCATACAATAGATCTCTAGTCATCCTATTAACATTTGCACAATGTCTTATGCTAAATAATTGAAATTTACTAGCAATACTTTTTGCTTCTCCATGCAGTTGTTTTAACTTCTCCTTTTTGACTTGGTACACACCTTTCATATAGTTGCATACAAGTCCAGGATTGGTGAAGACTACAATTCCATTGGATCCATACTCCCTAGTTGTTCCTAAGCCTTCTATCAGTGAAATATAATATGCTTCATTGTTTGTTGTCCTTACAGGTACATTCTTTTTCATTTGGAAGACTTTGTTCATCACAATATTGCATAGCACATAAGTAATCATGTCTTGTCCTAGATTAGGATAACAAGCAACTTGTTAATGTCCATTTTTTAAACATGTTTAATGGGTTTTCCGATCCCTGTAAAAAAATAAATTCAATAAAATGAATAATATATTTCTTTTTTGCAAATGCCTTAGATTATGGGAGAATGATGAAAAATAAATATATATTGTGATGGAATGATGGAATATTACATGTTACACAAAAATATCGTCACCTTGATTATTTGCAGTCGGTGTAGGCCTATCATTACCTATACCAGCTTCCTAAGCAAGTCTTAAACCTCAGCTCTTCAAAACAAGCTTGAGAAATAAGAGAAAGACATCAAAAAAGCAATGTAACTCTGGTTCCGCACTTTCTCTTACTTTTACCTGCGGGCCCGCACCTTTTGTTCAAGTTGTCTGTGTACTTATACGCTCTGTATGTAAAGGGGAGGGTGCGTACCCCTGTAAAAGTCAAAAGGCGCAATTTTATCTTAAAAAACTCATCTTGGGTTAATTCTAGAGTTTTCTAGAAGCATTTGTTACGTGGATTGTTCGCTCCAAGTGGTTCATGCATCCCATCATAGGAGGAACTAATCCCTTGTTGAGAGGAGCTATCCCTTTGAAGGAGGACTCTATCCCTTTGCAGGAGGAGCTGGTAACTGATCTCCATTGCACTATAATTGAGGCATTGGGTTAGTTGCTAGGGAGGTTAGAAGCTGAACATTTTGAGGGTAAATGCTGGTGAAATCAAGACTTCCTAGTTGAGCTTAAGAGGAGAGGTCACATACCTTTTTGGCTTCATTGGGGAGTGAGTGAAACTTGTGAAAGTAGAGGAGACTTCTTGTTGGACCCTGGGAGGAGCTTGTACAACGTCAAGGAAAAGGTTGTAAATTTCTTCTTCTTTTGAATTAATAAAACCAGACTCATTTTTCTCAACAAGTATCTCATGTTATTTGTTTCATGAACTCCTTGAATTTCATGTTAAATATGTTTTATGATATTGGATTTTCAGGTGCTATTTAATTTTTTTTCCTTGTTTGTGTTTGCAGGTTCGCGACAAAGGAACTCATTTGGATCAAAGAAGCGAGGGCATCCCCAAAATTACGTTGGACATAAGGTAGGCCTTAATCAAAATTGTTTTCCATTATTTATAAAAGCACATTTAGAGAAAGATAATGTTTGGTTGGTTTTCTTGTCATTAGGTCTTCTTTAGATTCTAGGAAGGTCTATCTTGTCCGCAAGATCGACTCATTCTGCGTGACAGGCACAAATCCTTTGTAAATCAGAGGAAAATTGAAAGTCAAAGGATGCTCTTGGGAATAATCTCATTGCATATATCTCTTCATTCTGAATCTAACGCAATTTGAATGGGATAAAATGGACTTCGAATGAAGAAGTTCTTGTAAAAAGAAGTTTGCCCATTATCCTTAGAAAATGAGGCAGTTTCTTATTAAATGGGACTTAAGGGAAAATATGTGTGTTCCTTTATCGCACCGCAACCTTCATCGCAACACAAATATATATATATAAAAATATAATATATAATATATATATATATATATATATATATATATATTGAGCATTGATATCACACACACACACACACACACACACACATATATATATATATTATAAAGGGAACATTAAATATCGCATCGCAAAACATCGAAAGGGAAGGACTTCACCAAAGGAATGAGGGTTTAGCGATAAGCAATGAACACTTTATCGCATTGCACATAACCAAAGGTGATGGACCATGGCCTGTGGCATTACAAAGGGACGATGAGCGATATGCAATAATCGCCGATTGGCGATCGACGATTGGAGTGTTGGTTACCTATACCAATAGGTTTCATATTTCATGATTGGCAAAATTCAAGTGCCAAATATGCTCCACT
Organism: Pinus taeda; assembly: GCA_000404065.3. NCBI lineage: Eukaryota > Viridiplantae > Streptophyta > Pinopsida > Pinales > Pinaceae > Pinus > Pinus taeda. The sequence goes on along the minus strand of APFE030533705.1, from coordinate 9,257 downwards.
TTGCTGCTACAAAGGATCCATATTTGCAAAAGAAGACCAGGTGTGTACATACCCTCAGGCCTATTAAAATCTTTATGGATGACTCAACAGTCTAATCTGGGTCATGCCATGTTTTCAATTTATGTTGTAGAGAATAGAGAAAGAAATCTATCCAAACTGTTTAAACTTGGCAGATCAGTAGTCAGGCAGAGAAACTAAGGTTCCCAACTGCTTAATCTGGGGCCTTGGAAGAGATAAGGTTAGTACTAGATAGGAAATGAAAGAAAAAAGCCAATGGAAAAGAAAAGGCACACCAAGGGTTTGCAAGTCCAAGTGCACCCTCCAAGAAGGAATAAAAATGTTAGGCTAAATAATTGGGTAGGTAGATGAGGTTGCAGAAATGGTGTTCCCCCAAGATCAACTTTGCTATGCAAAGTACAGGCAAAACAACACAGTGGAGCATGTCTAACTCCCCTCTCTCCCTTTGTTTACCACTCATAACTAACACCCCTGCACCAGGTATGATCATAAGGGAAACTCAAAGTTTTATGGTAGTTATTAAGGCCATTAGAAGCCACATTTCTTGTGTAAACTTCTTTTCATTTTGATCTACTCTTTACACTAAGTTGTTTTCAAGAAAACTTGGTTGTATTAGTCTTCATTCACATTTTCCCCCCTCATTAACCTCTAACTCTATTATCTAGCTCCCTATACTTCACTTCCCCTATTATTATAACACCATGGTGTATAAACCCCAAACAATGTATAAATATCCCTACCTTGGCATTATAGCCATAATTTTCACCCCCAGGGCATTGAATTAACATCTGGTTAAGGTCAAGAACCCAAGTCTAACCCCTGTCTCCATCTGAGCCTATCTACCTAGTCAACTCTCCATTTTTGCCTAAAAACCCCTTGGAGAAACCCTTTTGAGCACCCTTATACCACTAAAAGGCAAAAAATAGGATGAAACCCGTTTTCCCCGCCTTACCCTAAGGTCGGGAGCCAATATGCGCATTTTCCATATAAATCCATTAAAACCCGCTTGTCCTAAAGTTTTGACCCTTCATACGCCTTTTGCGAAAAATTGCACAAAAAACCTTTGCTTTTGCCCTTTTCTAATGTCATCGGGCAAATATGATTTTATTAAAGAAAATCATTAAAAAACTATTGAAAACTATTCATAAACCCAAGGGTCCTGCCGGGCGTATTTGCCGATAAATACTATATTTTAAACCCGCCCGTTGACTATTAGCTTCCGTGCATCTTATTGACCCGATGACCGTCCGATCGCAGCCCTGCCAGATCTACGGCCAACAGGAATTTCGGAGGGGTCCGACGTCCGACTGTCAATAAATATTGACCTTATCCGCCGTGCAGATTCCTTGCCTGACAGCCGTCGGATCGCGCGCTTGCAGATCAACGGCTCTCATAGATTTCAGAAGGCCCCCGATGTCCGACAGATACCTTCCGATATCTGTCAGACGATTACGTCACGCGGGGACAGGTGTAGCCGTCGGAGCCCCCTCTGACAGATTCCTTGCCATGCAAGAGGGGGCCCGATATGGCGACACCTGTCCACCCGCGTCCCCACCCCGCTGGCGCCTACGTCAACGCCGCGACCACCCACACTGCCCTCCATTGGTCCACCTGGCTGCCACTTCATCGCCCCCGTGGAGCGGTCCCGGGCCACCACGTCACCTGATGACGTCCTGCTGACGTCATCCGACCCGGACCCACATGCTGATGTCATGCTGACGTCACTCAAAAAGCGCGCCAATATGCCAAAAAGACCATATTTTCACAAATTTTCGTGTTTTTTTTTACCACTTTTGGAAAAAAGCACCTCTGCTCTTCCTGCATGCATTTTACGACGAAAAGCTTACCAGTCAACTTCAGACCATCCACAGACGTGCAAAGCTCACACCCAACTGTTGTTTCGCCCCGAGCAACTAGTTAAAACAGGTATTTGCCCATTAACCTCCTTGCAACCTGGTTTTTCACAGTGAATTGTAAAAAATACCCAAACACGGCAGAAATTCAACAATTCACCACGAAACTAAGCATGTCTGTCTCCCCCTCAAAGAATTAACGGTCGAAATCTACTAGCAGAGCCATTTTTCAATAAGAATTTTAGGGAAAAAACCCTTCTCTGTTCACCCAGTCGTGAACCATTGCTCATAAGCTGCCTATAAAATATCAAAAGAAGCCTGCTAATCACGGTGAATAGCCTTCCCAGAGTGCCAAACAATATTCCAATTGCTGTAAACCTCTTCTGCAACCCTGCATTCCTCTGGAAAACCTCCTTGCTCAGACAACACGTTCTTTATCTAGCAATAAGCATTCAAGCAAGCATGGATACTCCTCAGGCATCAGTAGCCCTCAATGTTACTCCCCTGAATGCTCGCCAGAGAGAGCTGGAGTGGCAAGATTTGGCAGACCTTGATTACCAAATCTCAGAGGACTGCCCATCCAAATGCACATTCCACATTAATCTGTTAAATGAGCTCAGAGCCAGACATAGAGATGGAACAGATATTCTGGGCATTTGGGAGTCCTCCCTCCCAATCTTCAAGCTACCTCAGGTCAATCAGTTCCCTTACCTGATTCACCTATGTGCTGTCTGCTATGACCCCATGCAGAGGGCTGTGCTCAACCCCAAAGGTGAAGTAGTGTTCTATACAACCCCTGAGGCCATCAGGGAAATGCTCCAGTTCAAAACCCAGAAGGAATTGGTTCCTTTGTCCCTGCTGGACCTGATCAACCAAGGAGCTAAGGTACTAACAGAGGCACAGATCATAAAGCTGAATCAATTGTTTATCACAAACTCTGACACAGTGCTGCACCCTCCCATTTTTGATGGATACCTAAATCAACTGGGTCTGGACCTGGCATACATGATAAGCTCAGTACTGGGGTACAAATCACTAGAGTTTATTGAGGAAACTGTATTAGTGATGATGACAATGTTTTCCCCAGGCAAGGCCCCTGTTTCTTATGATTATGCCACATATATCTCAGACAAGATACATGAGCAATTTCTACACTTGTGTAGAGAAAAGGTGTTCAGATACACCTCATACATCTATCATCTCATTCTCTACTACCAACATGAGAAGTTCTCCTTTGAGATCAAGAGAACTGATGCAGCAGGCAACCCTAGGTCAGTGGTATACTGGACCTCAGTCTTCCACATCCTCACATACTCCCCATACACATACTCCCCATACACATACTCAGAGTTCATAGACCTGTTCATCCATCCAGCTATGTCTCTCTTTGTGACTTCACCCCCACCAAGGCTATCTGATGAGATGCAGAGGATTCTGCAGCTATCCAGTGCCTACAGTATAGGGGATTGGTACTTCTACCAACACTACACTGTGATCAGAATAAATGGGTGTGAGCTGCGCCCATACAAATTGCCCAGGTATGTGCCTATGAGACTATTTGCCTTGGAATATTTCAGGCAATTTGGCAATGCCGATCAGGTGCATTTTGCAGGAAAGGGTAAAAGGGCACAGCTCAAAGTGAGAAATCAACTTGGCCACTTTATCCTAAACAAAAGAGAAGGATGGAAGGAGGCAGATAGGATGCTAGAAGGCCTTGGCCTAAAACTAAGTTTCCTTTGGAAGCCCTATGACCCAAACAACTTTATATCCACGAAAAGGCAGAAAAACAAGCTCTCTAGCTATGAGCATGAGAGCATGCTCCACATTCAAAGACATGCTAATCAACCAAAGTGGAGGAGAAACACACTAGAAGAGCCTGTGACTCAAGAAGAGCTAGTTGAAAGAGCTAGAAGGCATTTGTTAAAAATGGCTGACTTGGAATGTCCTTCTCAGGTACTTGCTCTCCCAAAGCCTCAAACAGCGGCAATTGCTTCATCTTCTGCAACAAAACAGGAAGAAGCTCAAATCACAGATCAGAGCAAAGGCAAGGAAAACATCATGGAGGAACCACAGGGCCAACAAGATCAACAACAGCAGCCCCAGCAGGAACAACAACAATCAGACAAACAGGGTCAGGAGAAACTAAAAGGAGAGGCCCAGATGGCTACCCAAGAACAAACAACACCAGTGGCACCTCCGAGGCAAGACTCCAGGGTTGATTCCTCTGTCCTCCAGACCCCTCAAAGGGAGGACATTAGCAGAAAGAGAGAGAGGGAGACTCTCCTCACTGAAACAGTAGAGAAGAGGAAAAGACTAAATCCCTTCTTAGAGGAGGAAATGCCAAGCATGGAGGCTTCTGCGAGCTCCTTGCAACAGGAGCAAGACAGGGTAGCATTGGGAGAAGTGAGCTCCTCAGGGCAGCAGCAGGGAACACGTGCAAGCATAAAACAACAATTCAAAGATGCCAAAAGAAGGAGTGAGCCAATAAAGATTCGACTCTACAATCACCTCCTAAACATGGCACCTGCAAACCAACAGAGGCTCATGTCTGCATTTGATGTGCAGGAAGGAAAAATGACAATGAGCCACTTCACTCCAACAGTGCAGCAACCACAAACAGCTGCAGACTACATCAGGACCAATCTGGAGGTCCTGTCAAAAGACATCCACCCGATGGATCAAATTGAGCTCCACAAACAGACGAGTGAGATGGTCTATGCCACCTTGGCAGATAAAACCCTAGTCAACTACAGGCTGCAGAATAGCCTGAATAATACTGCAACACAGCTTGAGTTGGAGAAGGCCTCCTCTCAAGCTAAGGACAACAGGATAAAGGCCTTAGAGGAAGTAATAATAGAATTTGGGCATGACCCGAATGATGTTAAGGCTATACAACAAGTCCTCAAGCTGAGGGATGCTGATATGGCAGCAATAAAGAAGAAAATGAAAATCCCACCAACTCTCCACCCACAAACGGATGAGGTTGCCCAGCAGAGGCAAGAAAAAGATGCAGCTGCCTTACTGATGACATTATACAAGGAGCTCATCCAAACACAGGAAAAGCTGCAGGAATCAGAAGCTACATTGGAAGCAGCATTGCAGCAGAAGGAGACAGGGCAGTCCTCTCAGCCACCTCCAGAAACAATAAATATTGAGGAAACCCCTCAAGACACTGCCCCTCCAAGCCAACAAATGCAGCAAGAAGCTCCAATCACCACAGAACCAACCACCTCAGCACCAGTAACAGAGTAGGCTGAAAGCCTGGACATGTAGAAGCCGAGGAAAGAAATACAGGTACTGGAGTCCCAGATGTCTGAGCTAAGCCAAGCCCAGGACAACCTAGCCAAAATAAATGAGAAGTATGAAAAATCAAAGCAAAATGTGGCTGAGAGGGAAAGGGAGGTAAAGGCCCTGAAAAAGAAGATTGCAGAGCTGGAAAAAGAGCTCTCACTGGATAAAGTCACAGCAGAACTCAAGACGGTCATTTGGACCACCATTGGCCAATCAATAACAAACCAATGGGAATATATTGAGGCCATATATGAGCAAGTGGCACTCATAGGAAGAGCACAAAAAGAGCTGCACAGGGCAAGGGTATCTCTAGGCAACATGCCTGAGATTGCCCCCAAGATGATAGAAGTGCTAAATTACAGGACAAGCTCCCAGCTAGTAAGAATGGGGATTGGGAACAGAACAGAGACCATTTCTCTAATCAAAAGAGTCCTGACAATGAGGAGCCTGATTCAGACCCTGGAAAGAAGGATCCAGGATATGCAAGCTGATATCAATAAGTTTTAGAACAGGTTCATGGCTTTACAAGACAGAGGGCTCCCCAGCATATTAGATCCTTCAGGAAAATTACTCTCCCACGAAAAGTATGTCAAGAGAGTAAGCCGTTTTGCAGCTACACAAATTGAAGAAGCACCCAGTACATCTGCAGAGGCAGTTCCAGTCACAGGGCAAATTCTTTTTGATAGAATAGATAATTTATTCTTTATTAGAAACGAAGTTGCACATTTATTTGATGAACCCCCTCACTTCTATAAATATACAGAGGCTGATGAGACCATAGGGTCGATTTTGAAGCATCAGTTGCCTCCACCAGATACATGGCAGCAATTGATTCAATTACTGTTGAACCAAAGTCAGTAATCGTGGTTCTTTCCTCAAACAAACAGTTTGAATCTCATACACAGCAAGACAAGGACACATCAGCAGGTATGAAGACAGAGGCTGAGCCAACTCAGCACAGGTACACAGGCCACAACAACAATCTCAACAGGCACAGGTGGCAGGACCGAGAAAACACAGTGAGTTACAGCTGCACATGCCACATCATTCAGCAGTTATGCCAAGCGCTCAACCGACTCCGTGAGCCTCAAAGGTCAAATTTGCTCTGACAAGGAGTTAAGAGCCTTTATAACTCATTAAAGATTGTAATAACTTCTCATCTGCAAGCCTAGTACTAGTAAAGGGAGATATTTTCCCCCTCAGATGACTCAATACTTGAGATATTTTGTAATAGACTTCTATATATTTCCCCTCACATTTGTTAGCAGGGGTTGGACTCCGAATGTAAAAAATCTCTTCAGATCTATTCTGTTATTCTTCTATTGTAAATCTTCAGACAACTAATACAAAGATGATGGGATTTCCAAAAGCATTGTGTTTCTGATGTCTGGCTGGTGTATGGCTGAAAGTTGCAGGATTCTTGTGTATTTCATGGCTCAATAAGTTTTCTTGTTACTCTTTGTTTATATGTGTTCATTATACTTTCATATATCTTTCATGTTTTCCATGTACTCAATATCTAAGTAGCAAGGAAAAAGAATAGTCTCAGGACTTAATCATTGGTTACCCTGAGCTCAATATAAGCTATTTCATATGTTTTCTTCAGTTATGATAATGAAAGAGTAATTCTTAAGTGCTACTTTTCACACCATATCATCACAGTAATCTATTTGTTTTAGGAATTCAAGTAATTTCTCCTAAGTAATAGACCTCTTTCCCCACTACCCAGCTCAGTAAGGAATTCTTAAATGCTCTTTGCTAGTTGTTTTCACTTCACCCCCACAAATTTACAGTTTGTTTTATGAAATACATACAGGCCCTGTAATCCCAGCAACACTTAATCCAGGATCTCAAGAAAGCAACTGCTACAGACCCCATTGCCCAATGGATTAGTTTCACCTGCAGAGAACACTCTAAAAGATATCAAAATCATCCTCCCAACCAAACATAAAAGACAATCAAACATTCACTTCATAGCTAGCCTAAAAATTCCATTAGAACAGTCACAAATCTTAAAGAGAGAGCCCTCTCTGATTACAGTTTGGCTAGAAGCTGTAATTCAAGACTGGTTAGTGGTTACCCCGGCCGTATTCCCTTAGATTCAAAGGGAACAACCTGGGTGTTAACATAAATGGCGACTCCGCTGGGGACTTCAGGATCTAGAGGTCTGTATATCTACCAAGAGATTACACTCAGAATCTGAACATCAGTCAAGAAACCTTCAAACTGCTCCCATACAAACATCTGCAGCCTTAAGGTAGAGCTGACTCAGATACCCTTTATACCCAATACAGATACACAGAATCTTTCAGAGCTCCTGTCCAGTCCTTGCTCTATTAATCTTTCGGAAAAAATCCAAAGGACTAGCTCAGAATCTGGCTCCCAAGAAGAGTCTTCGGTACACTAGGGCCAATCCTGATCCCAACCCTCCTACTGTCTTTGACAATCCCAATACAATCCCTAGACTAATTAGGAATCAGCAGAAACAAGACAACCTTGCTGACCTTAGTCCAGAGACAGTCCACCCTAACCCTATCTCCACTCCAATCAAAGTCTTATTCCATTCCACTCCTAATTCCCCTAGCTCTCCATCAACATCCCAAAGCCCCCCACCCACATCTTCTTCCCCTATACACATTCCCTTGACCAGCACTCTAAATCCCTCTATACCTATCACCCCTGTGGTACCCATTGCTCCTGTTGTCCCAGTTGCCCTTGTCAATCCTCAGAATCTTGTGAACATGGCTATGAGGTATGCACCTCTACAATTACCTGGCCAAAATTTCATATTTTGACTCCACTGGCCCTTATTCATCTATCCAACATGCTAAGAGAATGCAAGATCATTTTGAAAATTATGAGATAGATGATGACACTGTGAGGATGAGGATATTTGTCCAAAGCTTAACAGGGGATGTGAGAACCTAGTTCAGGTCACTCCCTGCAAACACCATCAATAACCCTGATGAGCTTTACCAATCCTTCACAAACAGATGGGAGAAAAAGAAGGATCCTCTACATATACTTGGTGAATATGACATGATTAAAAGAGGTCCTCAAGAGACAGTTTTGGAATACTGTGCTAGGTTTAATAATGTATATAATGCAATACCTCAAAACTTGAGACCTCCTCCTGACTTGGCCCTATACAAATTTCCAGATGGATTTGACCCAGACATGGTCTACCAGCTAAAAGAAAGAGCCCCTCAGACCCTTGAAGAAGCTCAGAAGGTTGCTGTGACAGTTGAAGCAAACCTGCTTGCTAAGAGGAATAGGGCTAAATTAGAAAAGAGAGTTGCCTTCAAAGAGGAACCCTTAGCCTTTGACCAAAAATTAGATGCAATAATTTCTGGTATGAAGAGGTTGGGCGACAGGGTAGAGTCGGTGGAAAGAAAGTCTTCATGGGAGGCACCATCAAATAACTCTAACAGAAATCCAAACTTTAGGAGGAACCAAAATCCTAGTGGGGGCAAAACCAACAATGATCCAGAAATAAGACCTTCATTTCAAGAAAACTATGCTGAAACATCCACATCAGAAGAACAAGTGGATGACACCCATATCCACCTGATGGGTCTTGATGATGAGCACAATGTCTTCCTAAGTCAAGAAGATCATGAAGAAGAAGACAGTAAACCGTTCCAAACAATGTCAGGTGAATCATTTGATTTTAAACAAGGCTATGACACCGCTGTCTATGAGGTCCACAAACAGTACAAACTAAGAAGTAGGACTGTAAACATCACACAACCTGAAAAAACCAAGGATAGACAGCAGCCCAAGAATGCCATAGTAACAGAACCAATGAATGCAACTGATTCACTTACAAAGGAAGTAACTATTGAAGAAGTTACTGAACATACACAAAACCCACCAGCTACATCAGCTGTACATTCCAATCCAAGCAACAGGCCTCAAGAGGTGATTGAGAAACATAAGCCCCAAAATCAAGAAGAAACTTTACCAAATAAAGAAAGGGGGCTCACCCATAGCACTAAAACCCAAGCTGAGAAACCCTTTGACTTGGAAGCTGAAATTGGAAAACTAAAAATAGCCATCCCTCTGGCAGAGCTAGCCAAGAATGAAATCTATAAA
>APFE030533699.1:0-26480 GCA_000404065.3 Pinus taeda | reverse complement strand
GATGGAACTCTATTATTTCATTATTGGACTTAGCAGTTATGGGAAAAAGAACAGTTTGGGATGGGGACATAGCTACTCTATGGACAGGGTCATAGTTGGCATAGCATTGATGAATGATATCTAGGAAAACATGGACTAAGGGGAGGAAATACATGGGAAGATTGGATTCCCATAGTCCAAAAATATCAAAATTATTTAGATGACTATCCCTAATTTGGCAAAAGATTTTAAGGTGGTTACTATCACTAGAGAGGTCTTTTATTTGAAAATATTTTTCGGCCAGGGGTACATAATCTAAGTCATTATGGGGTGCATTCATGGGTGTGACATTCAGGGCTATGGGAGTTTCCATATTTGGTTCTTGTGTGCTCAAAATGGAATTCGGGCTTTCTATGGGAAAAATGAACTAACCACCAGTTTTGGTGTCTTTTATGCTAACCACAGACTGTCTTTAACTTGAATTCATCTTTCTTTGGTAGAATTCCAAGTGGAAAACTGAAATTGCAGGGTTGCAAGGCAAAAATGGATAAATACCTGGATTAAGGAGGAAAACCATACAATGGTAGGTTGGTTGACACGTTGTGAATCTTGTGTTGTAGTCTTGCTAGTTAGGTGGCAGTTGAAAAGATGGAATAGTGGACTCAGTCGTTAATTTTCATGGGAGCTGGACGCCGTGCATTATAGTGAAAATGAAGTTTTATCATTTATTTGACGAAATTCAGTTTGGCAGGTATTTTTTGGCATTTATAGGGTGGATGACATCAGTGCGATGGGACATTTTGTCGTTATGTGGAGGGTGGTAAGCGGTTGATCACACTGCTTTTGGAGTCGGGTGGTTTTAGACCGAGGGCAAGTGAGCATATGGAATGGGTGACACGTGCTGGATGTATGGGCAGAAACCACCAGGAGATGGCGGGGTTTTAATGCGGCGTAATAAACTGTGTTTTAATTGTTTCGAGAGCATTTGAATGGTTGGGAAATGGTTATTAGTTAACCCAAATGGTTAATTAATTCCATATGGCATGGTGGGGTAGGTTATAACGAACTATAGATTAACTCATTAATCCTTCATTTAAATGACAATTAAGGTTGTATTCAACCTGGGGCAGGATATGTAAAATGTCAGGGTTTTTTATATAGTTAAATAATATGGGAAGGGAATATTTTTTCGGGATTTATATAATATGTGTGTTAATCGTTAATATGAAATAAGACGAAAGTGCTAAGTATAAAAACAATTGAATTTTGTAGTTAAACTTAGGCTCATAATGCAAAAAAGGGTTTTTATAGGGAATATTATGCATTTCCTAAGTAAAATAGGTTTTTTCACTTAAGCAAACTTTATGGAATGAAATGAATGATGGATGGATGATTTATGAGTACTTAGGCTTTTTAGATCATTGGGCCGAGGGTACGGTCCCTCCCAAAGTTAGAGAAATGCTATGAGCCCCTTTGACTTTCAAAAACCTTAATACTTAGGGGACATTAGTCAAGTGTTTTAGGGAAAATGCGAATGGAAATTAGTTATTTAACCTTGTCTTGTTTGAACTGCATCAAGTGAAATATTTACCTTGCACTTTGTGATAAACCTATAAGTTAACACATTTAGAAACACTATCCATGACAAGTAATTATGCAACCCCATTTATCTACCCTACCTACTTTAGCCTAGCATTTTTTCTTCTTTATTTGGGTGCACTTAGACTAGAAAACCCTTATCAAATCATCCTTTTCTTTACATGGCAAGCCTCCCTAAGTCTGCACTTATTACATCCAAGGGCACAAATTACACTGTTGAGCTCCTTTTATTTACTCTACCTATCTATTTACCTTCCAAGATTGTACTGTTTGGCCAAATATTTATTCTCTATTCTATAACATGAAATTCAAATATGAACTAGCCAACCTTAAGCTGTTTGACTATTCATCATTTGTGGCATAAGTTAACAAGCTGCACACAATTCTTATTACAGAAAATGAAAAAGTAGTGGCATTTAGACTTGCACACTTTCCTAGTCTATTTTGTTTGGGGTTCATTTCTTTCACTTTTTTGACCACTTTATTGTTTTTACCCTTTGATTTTCTTTTAGGGTATACCCTCTTTACATTTTTTAAACTTTTTGATTTTCTCACAATATGGAAAACCTTTGCAACAAGAAAAGGTATGAACATATTATAGAGCTCATTAAGTCAATCATGAAATATGACACCTATTGTTATAGGAGCATAACAATGTGGATGACATGACTCTGGATTTAGGCAACATTTGACATCATAAGATCATAGGTCATAGTGACGTGGTAGAGATCATATGAAAGGTTTAAAATGGATAACCCAAAACAAAGGGAGGCAAGTTATAGAGTGAAGATGTGCCAAAACCTGACACGAACAGTAGATGGGTGTCAATGTTCAAGAGTGACATGCTGCCTCAAGTGAAGAATACAACTAATGAAATCTTCCAACTTTCCCCCACCATTTCTGGTGAGTACCTTAGTTATTTTTACACAAGCTTGACAGGGATAACATATGCTTGTAATATAAGTCCATCCTAATAAGTTTTACGAGCCCTAGGAAGGAGTAGCTCGGTCTCGTCATAATGACAAATCCTCTGTCATTTAATATTTTAAAGAGTCTGACAAAGGAAAAGCTTAGTATATTTTTCATGCTTAGAAAGTTCGAAAAAGACACAGAAAAGAAAACTCCAAAAGGTCCCTTTCCATAAAGTTGTCTCTCAAGCCCAAAAAAGTAGAAAACAATACTCAAGAGAACCTCTTGGCCATGTCAGCCAAGGAGTAACTGTTTCGTAAATATTTTATCCCAACCCGAAAAATGGGTAAATGTATACTAGGTAAATGACATTTCGCAACCTTTCAACGAGTTCCAAATGAAAAGAGCTCAACAATATTTTCATATTTTGAGAGTCAAAAAAGAGCTTAAAGTGGACTCCCTCCTTTTATTTTCTTTAACAACTCTAAAAGGGAAAAAATACTCGGCAATATTTTCAATTTTTTACGAGTCAGAAAAGATCTTAGGTGACTTGTCCTGGAAGAATGAATGGTATAAGGGTAGCAACTGGTTTTGGTAATGAGGAACTGCTTGAAACACTAAAAAGTCAAGAGGCTAGCTCTCAAAACCACTCATTACCATGGTTCCAAAGGAAAGGAAAAACAACCAAGTGGAAGCATACGATTGGGCAAAGAGATGGTGGCGATGGAATGAAACAACTGAGACTCATATAGCAGAAATTAGATGATAAAAATGGCCATCACAAGATGTAAATTGGGCATGGATTCATTTTTACACAAGCTTGAACCATGGGGAACTTTGCTTGAATTTGATTTCATGTTTACGGAAGCTTTAAACGAAAAACTATTCTTGAGTTTAGTTTCATTTTCACACAAGCTTGAAACAAAGACAAACTATGCTTGAATTTGTTTGCATGCCGCTAGCATAATGACTCAATTCAAGGTACATGCCCCCCAATCTTCATTTCATTCAGCTAGGCGTATGGAATGAATTTTCACTTTCGATATCCAGGAGAGACTTGACTGGAATTTTACAAGATCTTAATCAAAGACTCAATTTGGAAAAGGGAGTTGTTTCATTTTTTAACGAGGTTGACACAGTAAAAGAACTATCCTCAGACATCCATTTCATTCTTTTAACGAGTTAGATATAGGAAGAAACTATCCTCAGACATTTGTTTCATTTTTTAACGAGCTTGACACAAGATAAGGAACTACACTCACGTCCCTTTTTTCATTTTTTAAGGAGCTTGATACAAGACAAGGAAGTCTACTTCATATCCTTCATTTCGTTTTTAACGAGATTTGCATAAGAAAAGGAACTATACTCTGTAGCCCTTGTTTCATTTTTTAACGAGCTTGACACAAGACAAGGAATTATGCTTCCATATCCTCTGTTTCATTTTTTATTGAGCTTAACACAAGACAAGGAATTATGCTCCATACCTCTGTTTCATTTTTTATTGAGCTTAACACAAGACAAGGAACGATGCTCTGTAGACCTTGTTTCATGGACCATACAATAACATGGCTCCCAGGATGTCCTCATTAGATGGGAGAACCATGCTCTGGGAGGAATACATGTCAACTGGTACCAAAGATAGATAGGGTTCCAATGCTCCCAATACATAATGTACTATACTATATGTGTCCTCATCAGCAGACGTGGAGACAGAATGGGTAGCCACATATTTGACCTGTGGTGGGAAGGGTACTGCTTGCAAAAAAGAACCAATAGGGGATGATGGTTGCATATCAGGCACCTGGTGACCAAAGAATGACAATTAATTAATGGTTACTATTCTCCCTTCACGTGTAAAACAAGACACACAGAAAAGTGAAGAAATAAGACCTCCCATGACATAAACATAGTTGCATCCAAGGAGAAGATTGAAATCTAAGGGACCTTGGACTACCATCATGTCTATATAGATGATATTTCCTCCCAAAGTAATAGGGAACTTGGGAAGGATCCCTAAGGGTTAACTGGTTCATCTGTTGAAGGCCAACAGATTTTGGGTGACAGGCAGAAGCTATGGAGAACCCAAAGCTTTCCAAGTAGTAGAATACATGATGCTAAGAGACGCACCTCCATCTAACATAGTTCCATGTACTACCATATTATAGGCTTGTACTGTGATCTTGAAAGTCACATAACATGGAAGTCAGAATGCAATCATTGACTCCAATCAAAAGAAATGACAAAACTACTTGGTGAGGGTATCATATGATTACCCCCATGCTCTACAGGAATAAGAGAAGGAATCTCTTGAAAAACCAGGACAAAAGGGTTACTCTTCAATTCATGAGAATCTGAGGAGACGAGAAGAACATGAGTAGTATGATCACTACTCTCTTTAGGAACATAGTGAAAAATTGAATGAAGAGCCAAGTCGACACTCTTTTCGACCAATGGTTCGTGGGGAATGGACGCAAGAGAGTCATGCTCAGGAACAATAGGACGTGCAAGAGATGAATCCAAGTCAATCTCTTTACCAATTAGGAGAGAGTTAGAAGAAAGCCTCTGATAACCAACATGAAGTTAGGGTTGAGGAGCTCTAAGGTTTTCTAAACATATGGAAGCTTTATCCACAAGAGGACAAAGGTGAAGAAGATTCTTTCCTTCACATAACTTACAAGGGAATCTGATATTTACTTTCTTCTTACAATCATTAGTTTAAGGTGTAGCATCGACATGATCTCCAAAGGTGGACGGGGATGGTTGATTCAGGTCTTGAGACCATACCTCTAAGACTCTAGGAATGTGAGGACAGTCTTGAAGGAGATGGGCACCCTTACATAGATTGCAAGGGAATCTGACCTTCTATGGGGGATCATAAGGTTTGATTAAAGGAGGTTCATTTGGAGTAAAAACTGCAAAGTTGGCCTCTCACTTGTCTAATATCTTCTTCTTAGCGTCTTGGTTACTGGATTTCAAACTTTCAGCAGGCGAAATAGAAGAGGAAGGTGAGAGGTCAACATTATAATTAATGTGATGTGGTTCAAATGAAGGAGATGGCTGGGAAGGAGTTGGGACACTCAGGACCACTGAGGTTGAAAATAACTAGACAAGTAAACCAATGGTTAACCCAGGGAGGGACAATGTTTCCATATAAGGAGCACGAGCATTTCCAAAAGAAGAAAAAGGACCAGGATTCCCATCCGAGGGGAATCCTTGACTGGTAAACTCCAGAAATGTTGCCATTGGAATCAAACCTAAAGAATCACTAAGGAAGATACCAGGGACATTTTGTGGGCAGTTAATTTTAAGACACTGAAACAAAACTTTGACCTTCCATGTTTTAAGAGTTAAGAAAAGGATGAAAGGTGACTCTAGTCGCTTTCAGAATTAACGAGCTCAAAAGGACAATTGCTCAATGATCTTTTAGATTTAAAGAGTCAAAAATACCAAAATGATTGCTCAAGATAATCTAGGCAAAAGGGATTAGAATGTAATCATGAACCACAAAATACCTCTCGATGAACCAAAAAGTACGAGCAGGAAATCTCCCCAAATGTTGTGTTCGTGTATCATGTTTACAAGGTAGTAGACTCGGCTTCCTATAGATAAAGGATTGCAAACCTAGTGTGGTATCCCTTTATATACCTGGTAGTATAGGGAGCACAAATCCATACTAGCACTGTTGAATGTCGAACTGAATGACAACTACTAGGTTCAAAGATGTTGGAACAAGTCTTTAGGCGAGACCTCTAAATGTACGCATTAAGTTTCAATGCTTCCTTAGGTTAATTCAAAAAATTTTAATGGTTGATATTCAATTATGTTTCAATTCCAAGGCCCTACCACTATCATCTGAAAATGCCTATATGCAGTTGTATGAGAAAATAAATATTTCTTCGATGAAAGCTAAGACTAATCGAGGGATAGAGAGCACACAATGAATGGAACAATCAAAGAATGAAAGCTTTCACTAATATATGTCCTAAATGCACTTAATCTTCCCTTAATAGCAAAAGAAGTTTCATTTCATTTCCAACTCTTATGATGATGCAATTCTAGCTTCTCAATGATGCTACTAATGCAATATTTTCCCTTAAGTAAACTAGAATGATGTTCTTCTTTTCATAAAATGAAAAATGAATCTTTTACATAAATCACTTTTAATGAAAATTTTCACAATTCCAAACAAATAATCATCAATCAAATCCAAAGCATGGTAAACGAAACAAAAAGCAGCTTCTTCCCTCAATTGAACAAACCAAACACTTAAATGCTTCAAGCGACAAATAGAGCAATGTAATATATGCTCGGAACGAGAAAAGAGACACTTCAAATAAGAGAACAAATGAGACTCTTTCACTCATTCAATTGAAAATGAAGTAATAAAGATGTTGTGTCTAAAAGATGGATTAAATGAAGCAACAAATTAGAAACTTGACACAATGAGTAAACAAACAAATGAACGATAATTGACCTAGATGCATTAGGTTCATAGAAACCATCCAAAAAACACAAAAAATCAAGAAATGAAACTTCATGTCAATCAATCAATCAAACCCAACAAACAAAACATCCTAGTCACTTTTGGATAGAAGAAAAGAATCTCTGGGTCAAGATACATTGGCACTAGCATGTGAGAAGCTCCAATCCTTTCTTAACTTAGAGACCAACAAACCTTTTGGCCTAAAACTAGCACTGATCGACATGACCAGCATGACTTGTAAGGCTACAACTAGTGCTGATAGGCCTGATCAGGATGATTGTTTGGCCAAAAAGTGTGTTGATCAAGGGATTCAAAGAAATAATAAAAAAGAACTTCACACAGGGCCAAACATAACACATCAAAGGGTGGGCTAGTGTTTGTATATCTTCAAAGAAGTCAATACAAATCCAGAAGACCATAAATAAACAAACTAGGCACACAAGTATGAAAGCAAAGTGATGAAAGGAGATGTATTTCCCGAGCGGAGTCGCCAATTTGTGTAGGAATATCCTCTTTGCAGACAAAGACAATTCCTCTAGCCCGAGAATGGGTCTAGGCACAAACAAGACAATCTAATGTAAATTTCGTTAGATTAGAACCAAATAATAGGGCCTACCTCTTATAACTCTAATCCAGTTGATGGTGATCTTGCTTGCTTTCTCCAACTTCCTTTCATTCCTTTCTTTCAAGTACCTGAAACAAACATGCAAGAGACAAAAGCAAATGTGATAGCATAAACTCAAATCCAATCTACTAAAAAGTTTAAGGAGTTCTAAGTTGTCAAATGTAATATTACACCTGAAATAGGAAATAAACCATTAGTTGTAATAAAATATACTTCGAAGAGAAATACAGCTGAAGCCTTGATGTTGGAAATCTCCCTTGTAGTATCCAATTCCTACTACATGCCTTTTCAGCACTCGTTGCCTCCCCTAGATTGATAGGAAATAGTTTCCAAGCTCTAACTCTCTTTTCTCATATTTTAGCTACCAAAGACCAGTATTTTGTCATCTAAGACTAATCTTCTTCTATTAAAAGATAAATATTTCATTATTTTGCAGCTCATTTGTATATTGTTTGTATTGTAACAAAAAATGGCAAGAGGAAGTGGTATATATAACGAGAGGAGGATAATAATGAGATCCACTCAAGGGGGAAGAATGTCTTATGTCCTTGGGAAGGTCAACTTTTGAGGGTGAAAGAAGCTTATATGGAGTTCTCGGCCCTTATCCAACGAAACAAGCATCCAGCACATCGCCACTCAACGTTTCTAGATGCGAAACTACATTTCCTTTTATAAAAGCTTTCCAAACATAGTCTGGCACAGGTAGTGGGCTAACAGTAGCACCAATCGACATGGGTCACAATGTAAAACTCTACCATTGGTGTAGGTGAGACACTCGGAAAAGAGCGTTAATCTTAGAAACTAGGTTTTAAGAAGGATTCTCTAGAAATGTTCTGAAGGGAGTGGGGACTACTTTATTCAATCTTCAAGGGATGCCAAAGCATAGGTTTCATAGTGAAAGTATAACACAGTTGTCACTACCAGGGTTCTCTAGGATCAGGAATGGAGAGTGACATGAGAGTGACAAATTACTGTGTAATAATAAGATCTTGGTTTTTATTGTTATCTTGTCAAGAGCCCAATAATCAATACACATATACAAGGTACCATATTTCTTCTTAGCCATGACAACTAAAGAAGTGAAATGACAAGAGCTAGGCCAAATGTGACCCAACCTCAAAAATTCCTTGATGGCCTTCTCAAGTTTATCCATGTTGTTCGATGATACTATATTTGGTGGATATTGATGCGTGGATTTGAATATTACCTTCCTAACATCCACTAGGTCTTTGAAATCCATCTCCATGTTCCATTGATCTGTAGTGGACTTAGCAATGTAAGAGAGTCATGATACTCCTAACACCATATTGGTGTTTCGCACATCTACCACAAAGAAGTTATGAGTCATTGTATAGTTCCCCATGGTTAATTGTAGCTTAGGAATGTATCTAGTGCAATCCATTTGATGTCCATCAGGTATGGTAACCACAAATATGCCAAAATTATATGTAGGAATCCCTCTCCTATCCACCATGGTTGCATATATGAAGTTGTCGAAGGCCCCACCATTAATGAATGTAGTCACCTCGTGTCCTCCTAGAACCTCTCTGAATTTGAAGGTATGGTACCTAGGGAATCCTAACATGGATGCAATAATAGGGGATTTTCCCTCTACATGCAAAGTATCACCCCTAACAGTTTGATGTATTTGTCCTTGTTCCTATTCTTACATTGACTCCTCTACATCATTGTTGTCACTCTCTGAGCACCTCAGTTTATTGGGTCTTTCCCACGTCCTTACCTACACACTTGTGCCTTGGTGCCCAAGGCTCCTAACAATTGAAACCAAACTTCTTCTTTCTTAACTCCTGTTGAGTCTCCTAATCCATCTTTGTTTTCCCAGTTCACTCCTTTTGAAATGGGTTTACCTCTTTAGTCTTTTGAGGGAAAGAGGGATTAGGAGTGAATTTGTTTTTTAAAGTGTCATATTCAATATCCTTGGTCTTATTGATTCTCACAGGAAGAGTGGTGGTTCAAAGCCTTTGACCCACCCACATAAAGGCTCTGACAAGACCTCTACAAATAACATCACCAACCTAGACTCTAATATATCTATGAGCATAACTACTAGTCTTTACAACTTTGAAATGTAGGCCTCCAGACGGTCTGTCTATCTGAGATGCGCCAACTCCTTGAAATGAAGTTTTTTGTCCTTCCTGTAAAATCACTTGAGAAGCCTTTGAGTGAACTCAGTGTATGAGGTGATGTTGTTGTGACCCAATGAACCAACCCATGGTACCACCACTCATGGGATTTGCCATCAAATTGTAATCTGTGTTGCTTGACAATGTCCTCCTCTATCATTTGATGCAACTAGAAATATTATCCATGACCAAGCTAAGAATTGGAATGGCCCATCAAATCAAGGGATGGTCACCTTCCCCAATGCCTTGTGCAGCTCATTATTCTGCCTCAAAGACTTTTAAAGTATTTTGGGATTGTTTTTCAACTAAAGGTGGCCAAAATCGTGAAACTCATGATAGTTTGGAACTCAAATCACAATGCTTTATACTCCTATAGGTAATCTTCATAGGATATTCCTTGACTTTTCTGCTCTATTTGGTCCTCTGTTGTCTCATGTAGGAACTCAGGCATGTTGGGTCTGTGCGTTCTACTAAATGAGCATGCATGGCTTATATGGATTTAAATAGGAATGCAACAAATTACAGATATAACGATAAATATAGAGATGAAATAGAAATAACACTTCATTTCATTAATATCAAATACTGAAATATGCTTACAAATAGAATGGAAATAAGACTAGCTCGGGCGATGGTGGCTTGTCTCTGAGAAGAGATGTAGATCTACATGCCTCTGAATTGCGTTATAATGAGGCTCAAGGGCCTTTTTATTATTGAAAAATAAATGAAACCCTAAACAACCAAAACCCTAACCCGAGGAGTTGTAAGACCAAGTGTTGATGGGCCCCGTTAGGGTTAGTTGGGTAGCCAACTTCCCAGGGTTGTAACTTGGTCATATTATCTCTATTCGACACATATGATACCTTGCTGGAAATATCATTGAGCACTACAGTTTCTTATGCAATTTGTAAAGAAATTTCTAGAGGCATTTTCCCACAAAAATGTCATTTAGGGCATTAAAATAACTCTGAAATTTCAAGACCCGAAAAAATGCCAAAAGTAGTAAATCGTGCTATACGTAAGGAAAATGAAAATAAATGAAAGAATAATGGTTAGGGTCCAAGTGGAATAGGTTGGTGGCCACTGATATCCACCTAGATTAGTCCTCCCCCCTTAAGAACCAATGGTCTCCATGGCATTGAGTTCCTCCATGAGATGAGGAAATGTTTGTGGAACTTGGTCCCTGGTGAGCCATTCGAATTGGTGTAGGAGTTGACTAGCTTTGACAACTCGATGAAGTTGGATCTTCTTCTTGTGAATGTTCTTGATCTACATGTCCATGATTCAATCAATTGCAGCTTGTTCCATGCAGTCTGGATTTAAATCTACTGGTGTGATTTGTTTTGCAATGTCAGATGTGTCTAGTAATGGTGGAAATTATGGCCGAAGGTGATCCAAATTGAACAAGTGTGCAAGCCAAGTAATGTGGGAATACTGAGCTATTAAATAGTATTTTTCCATTGTCCCTGTACTCCCCGTTCATTAATCCTGGAGGAATTCTATAGTGACCCTCATGTGTTTTTGTGTCATGAGGAACATGTCCCTACATACCTCTTCACCTACAAAGCATTTCCCTCTTACATCATTTCCCAAGAATATTCCTTCAAACGCAGTTTCCAAGACTGACACTATCACTCAGTTTATTCCCTACATTGGTTTGCAGAGTGTAACACATGGCCTAGCATCAAATAACGCTAGTAATCCATTCATGACCCACGCTGACTTTCTTTTGGAATTTTTCAAAAATGGAGTCAAAGCTTCCAAATCTAGAAGCTTCATGAAGGAAAGTCTGGTAAACGGTTGAGCGACATAGTGCCGATAAGGACTATTTGGTCTTCTTTCCCCTATTAAAATGGAAACCAAAAGGGATAATGCCTCTCCCATCATAAGAGGATCCATTTTCCCTCTGTAAATCTATATAAAATCCTCCTTTTCCAACCTCAGATAGCTAATGAAAGGGCTCGAATAATCTGCAAAATCTTGATAGCCATCTTGAGAGCCTTAGCCTTCTAGTTTGTGTTTGTAAAGGGAGAATAAGCTTGTAATTTTGTTTAGTTTTGTGAAAAGAGGAAGAAGCCTTGAACTTCCATTGTTTGAGGGTGAATCATGGGATGGTAATAGTGGTGCTTCAACATGGGCACGTCGAAGGAAACCTGCAACACTAACGAAGGTTGTACATTCCTTTTTGTCATAATAATAGAATGGGTATTTTGTTTCCTATATCAATTGCATATGCTATCATGTGTGCTTTGGTTTCTTGTCTTATTGTTTCAGGTGTTGGATTGACATTAAGGGGATGATCGATGGAGAAAAGGCACAAGGACTTCATCAAATAAGGATTAGGGATACAAGAGGTAGGATCTTATCCATTCGCAATATAAGGGAACTTATATTAGATTGTCTTGTTTGTGGCTAGACCCTCTCCCCTGGGCTAGAGGGATTGTCTCTATCCATAGAGAGAATCTTGCTACTCCACAAATTCACGACCATACTTGGGATCCATCCCTCTCTTTGGATTCTTTTTCATTTCATGATTTGTGACAAATTTTATCATTTCAATCTTTCCCTTTTGTAATTTGTAGTTCATGTCATCTACTCCTTTGACTTTGGAATTTAGAGTGACAGGTCTAGTTTTGTTTTATGGAAATTTTTATTTTTTCTTTGAATCCCTCAATAAGCACTGTTAATTTTATAATAGTTGTGTTGACCAGCGTGCTTTAGTCTTGAACAATCGCGAAATAGCCCCTCCTGGAACTTGTTGCTAGTTAGACAATCATGTTGATGCCTATAGGTTAAAATTAGGGTTTCTCTTAAATCATTGCCAGTGTGCCTTGTCCTCGCAGATTCTGATTCTTGCCTTGTTTGCATTTATTCTCCCTAGCTAGAATGCTTTGTTAGCTTGATTGGTTTGAGATTCGCTTACTTTATTCTTTAGGTTTTTGGATGGTTTTTGTTCCTAGGGCATCTAGGCCATTGTCCATTCATTTGCTTGTCTACGAATCAAGTCAAGTTGTTGGTTTACTGCTTCATGCATTTCATTTTTTAGCCCTTGCGACTATCTTGCATTGGTTTCAATTGAACAAGTGAAAAAGTTTCATTTACTCTTCTCTTATTGAAGGTCTCCGTTCAGAGCATAGATCACAGTGCTCAGTTTGTTTTGGTTGAATCTTTGCTTTTGGTTTGAAAGGAGTTCTTTTCATCCTGCTTTGCATTTGATTGATGTTTGGTTGTTTTGAAATACTCATTGAAATGTTTATGTGAAAGATTAATTTTAGCATTCCATTGAAGAAAATACATCATTCTAGTTTGTTTAACTGATATGTCGCATTAAGCAGCATCATTGAAAACTAGAATTACATCATCATGAGCATTTGAAATGAATTAAATTTCTTTTACTATTAAAAGAACTAGTGGAACTGCATCTGATAGGAAGAGTAGGAAGTGGAAATAATTTTCATTATTTTGTTTTGAAAAAAGTAGTGAAGGTTCATCTTACTTTCGGTTGCTTTTTTGTTTCATTGATTGTTTTCTCTTCTCTTGATTAGCGTAAGAATTCATCGAATTGAAAATGTTCTGTCTCATATAGTTGCATGTAAGAGTTTTTCAAGTGACATCGATAGTGCCTAAAAACTAAGACTTAATTTCAAGATAAACTTTTAAAATATATTCAATTAACTTAAGGTGCATTTGAAACTAAACGCTCACATTTAGAGGTCTAGGATAGATACGTGTTCCAACGTCTTTTTAAACCTAGTAGCCATCATTTGCTTCAACATTAGACAGTTCTACTATAGACTTGTGCTCCTCATTCTATCACGCATATAACGGGGGACCCCAATAGGTTTGAACTCCATTATCCACATGAAGCTGAGTCTGCCACCTTGTAAACATGATACACCACACACAACATTTGGGGAGATTTCCTACCCATACTTCTTGGTTCGCTTGGAGGTGTTATGTATTTCATAGTTACTTGGTAATCCCTTTTGCCTAGATTATCCTGAGTAGTCATTGCTGTCTTTTTGACTTTTTAAATTTAAAAGATCATCGAGCACTTGTCCTTTCGAGCTCATTTAAATCAAATGAGACTAGAACCATATTTTCCTCTTTCTCGAATCTTAAAACATGAAAAGGAATTAGTCTATTTCAGCGTCTTAATTTTTTTTTTTCCCACAATGACATCACATTCCTAATAGTATTATTCTAGACCACATCATGAGCATATCCATTAAATATTTTTTAAATCCTTGAAATTAATTTCTCTTCTCTTTTGTTTGAGACAAAGTCATCATGGCTGAAACATGAGGTTTTCCTCCTTCCTCTTCCTCTCCTCCATTTGGAAGGTCATCCAGAGAAACTTTCCCTAAACTTCCGCAGTCACTTGAGGATCAAGGTGTTGAACTTGGAATTGTTCTAAGTATTCAACCTTTGTCTTCTCGTCCGACTCTGTTAGATACTGGGTAACCTTATGAACTTCCAAGAGTCTACAAACTTTTGATAGTCTGCAAGGACTAGTTATAGACCCTTTTGTGGTATCTCCACAACATCCTTATAGTCTGTACAATTAACCTGGTGTTCCATTGGATTTGTCTCCTTGTTCATCTTCAGCTCGTCGCTGGTTGTTTTCTATGGAGTCTAAATGTGAAATTCCACTCTCCTCTCCGAGTTAGTCAAAAGTTTCTATTACTCACACTCCTCTGGAGGGTGATGAGTAGCAGTATGAGTTCCCTCTAGAAGGTTTTCCTTATACTGGAAGTATCCCATCAAGCGTTTATTGTGAGTTGAGTGAGCCCTTATTGTAGCATGGTTATACCTCTATAGCTTAGTTGGTTTTGAGCACTCCTAGTGCCTCATCATTGTATTAGAATCCTATTTGTTCTTATGGTACCATACCTACATCATGTTCGTTCGTCCAAAAAATGACCTCTCGATCCATTTTACGAACTATAGTCACTTCAATTCCTATTCAACCTACATTTCTATCTCCGCTTGTTTTTTCGTTTCAACTGACTCTTCCAGTTCAATTGACGGTCTTGGTAAGTAAGGTCTCGGTAAGTTCTAGTATGCCTCTAGTGAGTGTATAGACTATGCCACCACCTGGGGGCCAAGATTCGAATATCTCCATGATTTCAGGCCAAACCAATGTGAGTGGATCACAAACATACATCGTTGGATTGAATCAACCTTTTTATGGCACTATTCCTAACCTAGCTGATTCATCCGGGTTAGGTAATGTCCAATACCATTAGTCATACATGGCTCAAGTTCCATTCCAACCGGCTTATGTTCCATATGGTTCACGAGCCTTGGTTGCCTTAGCTTACATTCCTCAAGCTAGAGGTTATGTTCAACCTAGAAAATCCGATGTCACTGGTGGATATAGCAAGATACCATTTCGGGAACTATCTAGGAACTATCCAGCTACCCTTGGAGCAACAAGGGAAACCTTCATTCCAGTAAGGGCAAGCATTGTAGTAGCAAGGACAACTTCTACAACCACAAGGGAAACCTTTGCAACAGTTGTAGCAACCTTTACAGCTGCAAATGTAGTTTGTTCAACAATCCTCCCAACATTCATCCTCACAAGGTCAACCTTTGCAGCAACCACAAAGTCAACCTGTGCAGCAACAAAGGCAACCTTTGCAGCAGCCACAAGGTCAACGTTTGCAGTAGAAGATCCAACCTTTGCAGTAATAGGCCATAAATGCATATCAACAAGGTCAACCTATTTAGGGCCAAGGTCAACCTCGACAAGGTCAAGATCAACCCCTACAACAGCAGGTTCAAAATCCTTATGTCCAGGGGCAACAAGTGCAAAATCTGTATGTCCAGGGTCAACAGTTTCAAAATCATTATGTCCAAGGTCAAAACTCTCAACAACCTTTTAAACCATATACCTATCAACGGCCTATGGTAGGATAGTATTAGGTCTACCCAAGATAGAATCATCCCTACGAGCAAGGTAACCTACAGTGGGAGAAAAATCAAATTCCATATGGACAAAATCCTTCACTGTGGGGGCAAAATCCTTACCAACAAGGATGGGTTCCGCAGTTCGTGTCTACTTAGAGACCCAAATGACTTTTAATATGCAATTGTCATTCTTGGGCATGTTAGAACTCTCAGATGTGTCAAGGCTCACTAATGATCCTATCCTTCATTCACCTTATTTGCCTCTAGTTCTGATGAAAGTTCCAAGAAATTGCTTGAAATTTGAGGGAAAAGCGAAGGAGGATCCATAAGCCTATGTGATGACATATCACCCCTGGTACTCCTCCAATTCATACGTCAATGATTCTATCCACCTATGAATTTTTCAAACAGCTCTCATGAGTGATGCAGCAAAATGGTACATCAAATTACCCCAAGGTACCTATAGTGACTTCAACTCTCTCGCTTTGTCTTTCCTCACTCATTTCTAGCTTCCAGTTTGCTATGAAACTAACACCTATCTACTAACGTCACTTAAGAAAGACACCACGACCCATATCTCCGATCACATCCATGAATGGAGACATGGGAATTGCCTGATCATGTTTGAAATTGTTGATCAATTGCTAACAGAATGGTTCAAAAAATAATTCATCGGCCCAATTTCAAGGGACATAGCTATGGGTGGGTGTGTTACAAAGGAGCAAGCCATTGCTCGTGCCCAGTATTTAGACCTCATCTACTCACAATCTAGCACATTATATGAGATGTTACCCGATGCTCCAAGACCGTCATTCGATCTGACATCATCGAAGTCTCCGCTAAACCACCTAATGATGGAGTGATGGATTTTGTGTCTTAGACTCCAACAAAATATTCTTCCAAGCATAAATTAGTCTCGAATAATGGTTCTAATGATCCCTCTCAAAACTCACCTGGTCATGGTAAAACCTTTGAGGTTCACGCTGTTTAGTCTACCACAGTGGATAAAACCTCTAAAGGTAAAAAGAAGGGCAAAGGTAAGGCCAAAGTTGATGCTCTGAAACAGGGCCCTTCTAAGTCTGCTACTGGTGATGCTTCTCAAAGAAATCCAAAGTATTTGTGCCTCATCTATGAAGAGGATCATTACATTAAGGATTGTCCACGATGATCTAAAGTTAGTCTCTTTCTAAAAGGGACCCTAGATGTCTTAAAAGAACCCTTTCCATCCCAGCAGAACCAAATGGTAGACCAACCTCATTCTTCCACTCCCTCAGGTTCCCAAGTGTTTATGAAGAACATGCCTATAAATGTGGCTACTAGATCTGAATATTGTTGGGCATGGAGTCCCCCCACAACGTGTTTTGGGGCTCAAAGTGCACAATTTTGGTTAAATAATGTTGTAATACTCCGCGAATTGTGGGCACGGAGCGCGAAATGTATGTTGAGTCATAGGTTTGTCCGCCCTAAGCTTCTTAATGAACCGTCAGCCTACCCATGGTCCGCGGACCATGGGATTGTATAAATAGAGTGAGGCTCTAAGTTGTAAGGAGAATAAGAGATAGATGAAAAACGAATGGAGTCTAGAAGATAACAAGCATAGAGAAAAGGTCTAAGTGCCTTGGGTCATACTAGTAGAAAGAGGCTCTACAGCTAAGTGCGCAGAGGCCTAGTAGAGTCCACAACTGAGTGTGCAGACCCCTGCAGCTGAGTGCACATGGTGAAGTTGAGTCTCTAATTAGGGACGAAGAACAATAAAGAGAAGTTTGATTCCTAATGTTGTGTATCTGTTCTTGTGCTACTTCTGTTTAAATATATTGTTTTCTTTATCGCACAAACTTATATGAATATTGAACATTGTTAAATATAACTAAACACGTACTGATTAGCTAAGGGATCGACAATTATTAGGTTAGTAGTAAGGAATTGGGTCATAACACTAATCATGCCTCGAGAAGGGCTGCACGAAGGCAAAATTGCATGCTCTGAGGTACTGATAGATGTGTGTAGCGATGTTCCAAGGGAAAATCTATAAACCATTGAAAATCATCAGATATCTCTAGGTTGTGGAAACCTGGTTCTAGCACCCTCCCATACTACTTCAGGTGAGACCTTAGTCCGTGCTCCGTGGACTGTTTCCGAAAGGGCTAGTAGTACTTGGATTTGTTTGGCTAATAAACTTTGAACATGGGTCAGGCCCCTATAAACCAACAAAGGGTTCCATTGCCAGGACCAGAATCTACATAAGGGATGTCTGATGTCGTCTCACTAGAATCCGACAAAGAAAGAAATTGAAGGGTGGTTGGACAAGAATATTCACGAGTTCGTGGTGCAGGAAAACAAGAATCCATGAGTATCTAAGGAACAATGGTTGGAGTGCTACTTATATACAGAAATCCATCAAATTTTCTTTGCATCCTTTACTTCTAAGATGTATGAGTGGATTGAGAAGCTAGCAGATAGTCAGGGAAGTTGTATGCTCAACAAACCAATCGTGTGGAATCTGGAATCAGTGCACAAACTAGAAGTGTCACGAGATAAGATCGCATGAGTTTTGGACCATTGGCTCAATCGAATTATAGGAGGATTTATCACTAAGTTCACAGTAGATATGACTGTCAGCTACAGTGAGGTAGAACGACACTTCCTTAAGGGACCATGAGGTAAGTATAATAAATATTTGAACACTTGGATTAAGATGCTATTGTGTGAAAAGTGGGTTATGTGAATAAATTAATGTTTTGGACTAAGCGAAGTGGGAAGATCTACAAAAGGAAAGGTAGTGAAGAATTAGGAGCTAGTCCCTTAATTTCATCCTTGTGGGAAAGTGAGGAAGAGCTTGCAAGAGTTTCTCTGAGAAGAGTGGTAAGTTTGATATCGCAGTGAATTCCGCGCTTATCGCCTCCACCTACACTGCCACCCATCTCACACTCCTCACCTCCATCTCCACCCACCCCACCTTTGCCACCACCACAATTTACTATGGCGAGTGCGATCAAACTACTAGTATTCAGAGGAGTAGGGAATGAAGATCTGGAACAATTATGGTTTGTGATAAGAAAAAAATGGGAAGCACAACGAGTTGTGGATGATAATATCAAGAAGGCTATGCTGGTAAAAGTGTTGCAGGACCACGCATTAACATGGTACATTAAGCATTCTAATGACCATCCAAATGTAGGAATCATAGAAATCCAGATTGCGTTGAACAGAGAATTTAGCAGGCCAATGTTGGAGACACAATCAATTATCGGTTTTAAGGAGATCACAATGCTCCCAGGTGAGACCCCCTAGGATCTAGACCAAAGAGTGAAGAGTATGAATCATGAATCCAACATGACTTTGACAGATGGAGAACATCATGCATGGTTTGTAGCGTCACTAACACCACATTTAAGGATGGTGCTGTCACAACAAAATCTTTCTACCCATGCTGAATCTTTGGAGATGGCAATAAGATTCCATGAGACCCTTATACAAGACCCTAGTCTGGGAGTACAACAAATCCACGCGCAATTGAAAAATCTATGTGTGGAGATGTAGAGTTTGAAACAGGATAAGACACCTTGGCCAGAGGCACGTGAGGAGGTATGGTGCCTAAAATGCGAAGGCCAAGGGCATGACAAAGACCACTGTCCAGTGTTTGCGAATTACTTGGCAAGACGAGGGTCGATGCCATTAAGACCTGAGGCATAAGTAGGACCAAGCACAACACCTGCACTATGGTGTACAATCTGTCAAATAGGAGGAAAACACACTACGAATAAGTGTCATCTATTGTAGAAGTATACGCTGACGTCCTCAAAATTGTTTTGTAATTTTTGCAGGTTGGTAGGCCATGATAAATGCACCTTCAGAAGCTATAAACTAATAATGGATCAGACTCTTACCTATAGGGTACAGACTAAAACACGAGCCCTTGACCCAAATATAGGAATTGCGCACACTAGATTTGAGGGGGCATGGAGGAGGTCGAGGTGGAATGGGACCAAGAAGGGGTCACAAACAACTAATTTGTTACAATTGTAGAGGGACAAGGCACTATGCTCACAATTGTGAAAACCTGACAGGGACATCATGTTTGTACTACACTCAATTTGATCATGAGGTAGAAGACTACCCTACATTGATAGTGAGGTTGCGCAAAAAAGGGGTACTCCAGCCTTCTCCAACTCAGAATTTGTAGATGATGTGGGCTGAGCCGCATGAAGAAGACCTGAATGTAAACATACTGCTCAAGAGTAGTATGACCACTAGCGATGATAAATTTAAGAAGTCAGTATAAATTCTGTGGGTTCGCAAGGCTCCTGTAAGGGAATGCAAGTTTGATTTAGAACGCGTGAAGGAGACATTCATGGAAGCTAAGAAGAGCTTCATGGAGACCAACACTTCAGGGAGTAAGAATCAACTAGAACCAAAGATGGATCCTTCAATGCTCACTACCTTCTTGGAGACATACATGAAACTGCTACGCGAAAACAAGGCAGTAAAAGTACTACAGGAACTTATCACTAGGTGCGTGGGGGCAGGAGAACCGCGCGTGGTCTGGAAACTTGGAAAGCATGCATTACGCATAGGAAGGGAAATGAGGTTGACCGCGAAAATCGACACGTATGAAATGGATCAGTTAATCCTGGATCTCATATTGGATGCGAATGTACTACCAAAACAAACATGGGAACGCATGGGCAGACCCATGCTACAATGGTCTCCTCTTCAGTTACGAATGGCAAACCAACATAAGATATTTCCCATGGGAAGATTACAAGGGATAACGGTGGATATTGAAGGTGCGAGTGCGCAGATGGATTTTGAGGTGATTGAGGTTGTTGATGACAGCAATCGCTATCCTGTGCTACTAGGAATAGACTGGGCTACCAATATGAATGGAGTCATAAATATGAAGAAGTGCAAAATGATTATTGAGAAAAAGTCACTGCGCATAGTAGTGCTGTTAGATCCAGTCGAAGAAGCGCAATACATCGAACTGATGCACGAAGATGATAGTGATGACGATTTTGATTGTATCTACAAGATAACCACATGAGAATAGGATTGGGTGAACCCAATTGTAGATGGTAGGATTTCATGGGAACGCAAAAGCTCCTGCACTTTAGATTCAGATGAAGAAATAGAGCGATGGCAGAATCTATTGCACGAAGTAATGACGCTTAATTGCAACATGATGGTTAGATCACTGCACTATGTGACAACAGAGGTAACAGATATGCCTACATATGATGGGTTTACAGTGCTTGATGAATTCCTAAACAAATTTGAAAGCACAGTATCAAAACCACAACATTTTGATGCTCCGAAATGGCCATTGCGCGTGATGCCTGCAAGGTGGTAGGGTACACATTAGAGAAGTTTTAAGGACTGGCGAGGATGCAAGAGGATGATGCACCTACAATTTGGAAAACCCCAGCTAAGGATGACATTCGGTTACCAGGGGAAAAACAACATGCACGACCACCTTTCCGAATGGGTATAGACAAATGACATGCATCCCGTACAAGCACAAACCACTCCCAGAATAGAGAATCAGAACAAAATGTACCAATAGGAAAAGAGAAACACGCCAAGGAATACCAACAAGGTGTGTGAAGTGTTGAACAGGGTTCACCATGTGAGACACACTGATTGGGACCTTCACATACCAATGGTTCGATGGGCCTATAGGACCATGTACAAAACCCTCACCAAAAAAACAATTCTAAGGTTGAGGAACAGGGTAGCGATGGTAATTTCTGAGGGCCATGCAATGATGAATCCACAAATAATAGCACCCACAAGTGCAATAGTGCGCGAAGCTGAGGTCGAAGAAATCATATATCTACTCGAGGTAGAACACATAAGGCTTCAGGAAACCATTCGGTAAAGGAACATTGGACTACGCAAACTCTTAAAAGGACCAGGTACGACTAAGGAAGGAAAACATTTAGATGGATGCAGAGGTCAAGAGGCTAGCGAATGAGATCAAGAAATCATGTCTTGTCGATAAACCAAGGATGGGAAGGCCAGGTGTGGGTGATCATACCAATTAATTAGAAGATTATCGCCAAGAATTGATTAGTCTACTGCCATAGCTAGGACCACATATCAACAAATGCAGTAACAAGGGGAATGCACTGCATACAGTAGAGCACGTGGCACCAACTTTCAAGAGGGCAATTGAGGATTTTCTATGGACTATAATCAAAGGCGAGATGGAGCCTCACACAGGCAGTGCGACCACCAGACTAGCCGTAGGAAGAACAATCTTAGCACTCCAGGCAGCTGGAAGAGAGTGCGGAACTATAAATGACTCTACTTGGCAGCTGCACACTCTAACAGATGTGCATAGGAACAATTGGTCACAAGGTTTGCACCCACGCAGGGGGGGTGTGTTGTCACATGGGTAGGCTGGGAAGTGACCGTTGGTGTCACTGTTCATGACGAGATGTCTGATTTAAGGACAAATGGAGAGGGCGATGGGCATTTAAGATGGGATTCATTGGCAAGATTTTGGAAAATCTACCGCCAAGAAAGCATTGATGGCTCGGAATTGGGGGGAATGATTGAATTCGAATTCAAAAGGTGCTATAAAACCCCAAGCGCTAGCCAGTAGAGAACACCTTGGAAATTTAGATTTGAGTGGTTGAATAGAGCATAGAGTGTTGAGAGCTGAGCGATAATAGAGCCTTTAAGTTCACGAAAAAACACATACAGTGCAGAAAGGATGAGGGCCACCAAGGATGGGTTGGGCATTGAAGAAAGAACCACCAGCAACGCTGTAAATATCCACAATGTTCCCATAGGCATTTGGGCTATGCCAGAGATCGCTAAATCACCCCGAATGCTGGGACCAAAGAAAGATATCTGGGCAATGGGACCAGTATGCATGTCCCCGAGGAACCCGCGACACAAGTTATCAATGGATGAAAAAGGCAAGGTAGTCACCATCAAAACATATGAAGAAGAATAGGACTTGCAGGATAATTGTCACTGTAGACGAAGAAGAAGACGTAGAGAAAGAGATCCAACCAATATGCTCCGTAGCAAAATTGCCTAAGTGTGTCCCCCTGCAGAAAGGGAATGTTGGAAATAATACTGAGAGGGGGGTGAATCAGTATTATTAAGTCAAATATTCCTTTTCAAAAACAAATGATATACGCTACTTCAGTTAGTTAAACCCGCGTATATACGCAACTATACAGAAGGAAGATTGCGTATACAAAGCAAACTTTTAATTTACTTTATCTTTCTGATGATGATTGTTAATATGTGTTGCAGAATCAAATAACCAGTAACCAGAGACAGTAAAACAAAGAAAAAGGAGAATCACGCACAAGAACACAAGATATAAGGTGGAAACCCAATGTGGGTGAAAGCCACTTGCTGCAATTCGTCTCTATCTTCTTTTTAAATTAGAAACTTATTTTATAATGTACTGGTGCAGTCCTTTACCAGTATGCAGGCTGCAACCTACAGAGAGCTACAACCCTCTCTCATTCTCCAGCTTCTCCTAGAAGGGAGCTACAACCCCCGTTACCTCTTGCACTAGCCAAGATACTAGTATGTAGGTGCTGGCCTACAGAAGGCTACAACCTTCTCTTTCTTCCAGGGACCACGTTTCATAAATTTTTAGACAGGATCCATGAACATCAATCAATCATCAAGAATCAACCAATCTCCTTTCCACCAATTAGACCTGAATCAAGTAGATACTTCTCAAACAGTTGTACCCAAAACACAGTACCAGAAGCCACACACCAAACACTGAACCCAGAACACAGCATCAATAAACAGAAGCAGCTAGATCACAACTTAAAGTATATGCGCTATTTCAATAACCTGCAACATGCGTGCATACGCTTCTGTGTTTGGAACAACCTGTGTATACATTGTTTTCATTCACTGAACCAGTGTGTATACGTGGCTTCACTTCACTGAACCTGTGTACAGATCTATAAAGGATAATTCGCTCTTTCAGATATTCAAAAACACTAATTAACCCAGATTATCAGTGTTATAGATCAAGCAAGCGCAACATATAATAGACCAAAATCATATAAAGATACTATCATTCAAGCTTAAAGATTATGACCCATCAATAGAACTTATCCTTCTTCTTTGCGCTAAGGTTCCTCTTTTATTCAAATCCAGATCTGCACCATAACAATTACCAGCATTCAGATCTACCACTTTTTCAAATATTCAATGATAATTTAGATGATCCTTTGCCACATGATCTCCTTCCTCTTTTATAGTCTTAGGCTTTCCATAATACCATGGTCCAAAACCATAACATTTCAATACCATGAACCCAAAACTAGGGATCAACACATCTGTCGAGATGCCATGGTCCAAAACAATAGGTTCAAATCCCATGAACTAACCACCATGGACCAAAAGTAAGTTCCCCAACATATACACGCTTTTGTAACGTATATCCCACGTGTGTATGCGTCTTTGTCTAGATGAACCTGCGTATATGACTTTTCTTCTTTCTGGGTACCTGAACTGAGATCTGTCACCAAGTTGAGTTGCCATCAAGGACAACACCAGAGCCATAGCATCAAAACTATGCCATAATGCCAACAATCTCCCCCTTCGGACTTGATGGCAACACCAAGATCCTCTTTCATTCTCCCCCTTTGTCATCAAGGGCAAAGGGTTGTGCTCCCCCTGAGTACATGCTGAAGTCACTGCCCTGCTGTGCTGACCATGCTCCCCCTGACTATAGGCAAGATCTGCAAAAGATGTTATTCAAGACGAACCATGACATATACATCATAAAAGACCTTCCTATCACCACAAGACTCAATACATACATCCTTCACCCAACCACGTGGGGATCATCCACTCAACCAAGTGGGGATACATCAGAAAATTACATATGAAAACCAAGCACATTACATCTTCATCCCAGGCATAGTGGGGAAACCAAAATAGGCCGTTACATGACCTTGACACCATAAAAAAGAGATACATGACATAGAGACGAAATATGTAGAGAAAGACTTATGAAAGTCACCAAGCAGCAGCATTTGTCAATCATCATTCAGTTCAGCAACCATGATTTCCTTCTGTTCTCCCTATGCACTTGTTCCACCAACAACAACTGTGAACAAGAACCACATTTTCTAAGACAATGCCAACAATGCATCATTAGAAGTTTATCTGCTCCCCTTGAACCAGTGCTAGATGGTATCTTTCAGACCCATATCAAACAACTTCCAACCAGATCTTGTCCCTTATGATATTCATCAAGCCTCCATATACGTGACTTCCTCTGCACCGACCGGCGTATGTACGTGGATCCTCCTTAGGAAACTCACGTACACTCCTTTTTCTTTGAAACAGACAAGTTTAACAGCAAGATGATGCATCGACTACTCCCATCTTCTGTCTGCGATATTCAAAAGTTTCCCTGGGTAGTGGTTTTGTGAGAATATTAGCAACTTGTTCCTTAGAAGGAACATACTCCAATTTGACCTTTTGTTCCAATACTTGTTCCCCGAGAAAGTGATACTTGATCGGTATGTGCTTGGTCTTTGAATGCATGACTGGGTTCTTTGAAATGATGATTGCACTTGTATTATCACATAAGATGGAAATAGGTGGTGTACAAGTGATTTGAAAATCCTGCAAGGTCTGCATCATCCAAAGGAGTTGAGTGCAGCAAGATGCAGGAACCACATATTCCGCTTCAGCTGTAGATAAAGAAATCGAACTATGTTTCTTACTGAACCAAGATACTAATCTGGAACCCATAAAGAATGCACCACCACTTGTGCTCTTCCTGTCATCCACGCTTCCGGCCCAATCTACATCTGTATAAGCATGAAGTGTGAGATCTCTATCTCTGGGATACCATAAGCCATAGTTTTGAGTTCCTTGAAGGTACTTGAAGATTCTCTTTACTGCCTGAAGATGAGTTTCCTTTGGATTTTCCTGAAATCTTCCAACTATTCCCACTGCATGCATGATGTCTGGTCGAGTACCTATCAAATAAAGTAGACTTCCAGTCATGGATGTATAGTTTGGTTGATGCATTACTGCTGATTCATCATTTGCACTGAGACTGCATCCTGTAACCATAGGGGTACATACTAGTTTTGAATCTTCCATGCCATACTTCTTCAGAATCTGCTTGAGGTATTTGGTTTGAGACAAGAAGATACTGCCTTCATTTTGTTGGATTTGCAATCCAAGAAAGTATGTTAGTTCACCAAGCAAAGACATTTCGAATTATTTCAGCATCACCAAGGCAAAGCTTTGACTCATAGCTTCTTCAGTACTGCCAAAGATAATGTCATCTAAATACACAAAAAGTATTAGCAATTTGTTATTTTCAATTTTTATATACAGGTTGCTATCTGTTGATCCTTTTGAAAAACCTAGTTGATGAAGATATTTGTCTAAACAATAGTACCAAGCCCTTGGAGCTTGTTTAAGACCATAGAGAGCCTTTTTTAGTCTAGATAAAAGATTTGGATCATTTCCAAGAATGAACCCATCTGGTTGCTCAATGTACACTTCTTCTTCTAGGTCTCCATTCAGAAAGGCTGATTTCACGTCCATTTGAAATACTTTGAGCTTCTGAAAACTTGAGAGAGCAAGGAACATTCAGATGGCTTCAAGTCTAGCAACAGGAGCAAAAGTTTCTTCAAAATCTATTCCATCTTGTTGAACATACCCTTTGCAAACAAGTATGGCCTTATTTCTAATAACTTGCCTGTTTTCATTCAATTTGTTCTTAAAGATGCATTTTGTTCCTATGACATTTTTATCTTTTGGTCTAGGAACCAACTCCCAAGTGTTGTTCTTTTCGATTTGTTCAAGT
>APFE030533693.1:90949-106335 GCA_000404065.3 Pinus taeda | reverse complement strand
ATAACCTCATGGACTAGCGGTTGAGGTAAAAAAAATTATTCCTATGATTTCAACATTTTGTTTTTTTCAAGTTACATGCATGTTGTGGTGTCCCTTCTTGATTAGTTTTGGTGACATTTGGAGGGTGATTTTGATGGAGCGTATAATGATTATATATGTCAGACTTATGTATATGTTTGTACACTATAGACCTGGTACGGGTCACATGCTTTTTTCATGCTTATGATAATATACATGGTTGTGTATTTTGGTGAAGTGCATACAAATATGTTTCTCTTTTGGAATCCTATTTTGAATTTGGTGCATAACATGAATGATGGTCTATGATTGTGACACATGAAAAACTGCTACTATGTGGAGTAGTTAACTGAGCATAATCTTGTTGATGATCTTTAATTACATGATTATGTATGCTTAACCATGTATTTAGCAGGAATTGGCAGGGAACTTGGTGACTTGTGGAGAAGGATGCTCAAATAATAACGAATGTGGTGGACATGTATACTATGATTATCAGATAATAAATGACCGTGGAGGTCATGTATACAGTTGGTTAAAATCTGATTGAATTGGCTAAAATCTGATTGAATATCATTATGAATTTTAGTTGTGTTTAATAAACAAGGTTATGATGCATGTAGTTATGGGGAAACAAGACCTTGCCAACAGATCATCAGATGCGTATGAGCTCACAACTAGTACCTTGAGGAAAAGCATGGAGCTTCAAATAAGAAAAGATTAGAATATATGGAAAATATTAGGGCATGAAATCCTAACTTTTTGAAATATCAAGGCGTGTAGTGTTGGATGTTTGCAATAGATCAAATCTTGGAGTCTTGACTCTACTAGTACGTGGAGTCCTAGGCAGGGGAAAGGGTGTGAAGTCATAACGAGTCGAGAGAGGTGCACAATAGGGGTGTGGAATCCCTATTCTATGACTAAAAATAAATATCACTTAAGGGAGTACATCAACTAGGTGAATTAATTTAAGTTAAACTTTAACTTGAATTAATTCCAATTTACCCACTTTAGAGGATCATCTGAATAAAAATTATTTTAAAATATTAATTCTTTTTTTTTGAAAAATCAATAATTGAAATACTTTTAGAAAGGACACATGCAGGGATGAATATTAGATAATTAAAGTAATTAAATAATTAAGAAAAAATGAGAGCTTTCCACCTCAGACAGGGTGGTGAATAATATGAATTATAATAAATTAAAAATAAGTTAATTTTTGCATGAAGGTGGTGAGGTGTCACTCGACTCAATGACTATAAATATTGAAAGAATTTTCCCCATGGAGGGGGATTCGAGGAAGAGTAGGAAGATGCTTCCGACATGACTACTAAATTCCTTAATAAAAAATCCCAATAAATTTTCCTAGTTGATGGAAACTTAGTGGTGTGAGAGGAAGATATGATAACTTCCTTAGTTTTCCCAATGTTTCTCAATATTTCTGAATTTGGTACTATTTGTGAGATCATAAATCTCGGTTGTTCCAAGGAAAAATGTTTCCCTTTGATATGGTTCGGTGGTAAAACTGACTGGTACATAAAAACACATGTGTTCTCAAAGTGTACTTTAATGTTTTAAGCTTAGTGTGTTCTCCTAGAGTTCACGTCTTAAAGCCTTACAACCTTGTAAGTAGTGTCTAAGTTTTTTATTTTCAAGAGGTTGCGAACCTTAATGTTATATTAGAAGTTATTAAAATTTTAAGTGAAACTTGCCTTCAGTGTTGTTTTTCAGCATACAAGCCGTGACAACAATGTATTGTTCTGTATGAATATTTTCTTTCTTAAAGAGGGCAAAACCCTCCTTATCTTTCTGTATACATTTTCAATTGATTACCAAATTATTTTTCGTATTGCTAGCGTGATTTTGTTTATTTATTATTTATTATCCTTTAATAGATCTTTATGTTTTTTTGCACAACCAAATTCATACTGCCAATTCAGTTCAAAATAAAACTCGACAACCAAAGTCGTGCTGACAGTTTGAGCTTAAAGGGTTTTGATAACTCTCACAGTAATATACCACTCAAATCCAGTAAGATGTAGCTATCATGATGGAGTAGCTACTTACCTATGTAATTATGATGTAACAATGGTTTAAATTTGGATTTTTGTTAATTTATTTTGTTAAAAGGATGTTTAATCTACAGTTCACTTCCTTCTATTCAGTTAGATGGATTTACGATTAATTCTGCACTGTACCTAGTTATCTGGCCCTGATACCATATAAGTACTAGATTACCTTGTACATGGCACTTTAATCTATGATATTAGTTGCCATATTGTAGATTTAGATGATTGTTTTCAATGATAGTATGGGCTTTTGGGATTATCGCGACCGAGTCTCTAAAGTGCTCTCTAAAATTGACGCTAGGTTAAATGTTTATGAAAAGTGATCTCTTTACATACCAATATTTGTTGGATGATGAGGCTCTTAAATCCTAAAATCTGTGGCCCTTCAACTATCACACAGGTTATCAATTCACTTAATCCTGCAGTTGATCGTGACGTGAGCACTGAATTTTGCGATCAACGACCAAGATCAATTGTGGGACTTCAACAACGATCAGGCTTCCATACACTCTCTACCCCTGTTGCTCTCTATTTTGGTTTTATGTAGTTTCTTCGATGTCATTCTGTAGACTCGGTTTTCTTCAGGGTTCTGGTCCTTCACTTTTCTGCCACATCTCTCCCCTTAACTTAATTCCACTCATGCCTTTATGCTCATCCTCCTTCACTATAACACGAAAGGCTTCCTCCTGAACTGTCGATGTGTACAAAGCCGTAACAAAAGCTCTATAGTTCTCTCCTCGAATCTCTTGCTAACTAAAAATTCTACCCAACACTTCTTTTGTTGGAATTGTTATCTCTAAAACAACCCTACCCACAATGGAAACTATGGAGTTGCCTCAACAGCTTCTACCCAACTGTAGTTGGAAGTTGTTCTATTACTCTTCTCTGTATTTTGCCACAAATTCGGCACCTGCAACCTAAGTTATGCAGAGTAACTCAAAATGATACATAATATATGTCTCAATTTCTCAATACACACACATGAACTCAGAATTGAGTTGTTTGTAGTAGTAAACAAGTACTTACACAAGAGTCTCTCTCTCTGGCCTGATTTTATGGTCAGTGGCCTCCCTTTTCCTACCTGTAGGATTACAATCTGATTGATTGACTTCTCTAACTACTCTCTATATACTCCTCTAACTACTTCTCTTTATGCCTTTTAGGCTTACATTTATACAAAAGGTTCTGTTGAACTAATTCTGGTTCAGATCCTAAATCTACTGAAATGAATCCCAAATATCCTCTAAGTCCACTTTTGACTCTTACTTATCCCTAAGAATCCTCTCTAGCTCCTCAAATCATGAAACCACTTTCTAGTCCAAGACTTACAATTGATTTCTAACTCTTTCATCATCATTAATCACCCATGTTCTCCTACATTCGAGAGCGTTTAAAAATATCCTGACACTATCTAGTTAATTCCTATTCTAATCACTGAAAACATTAATGGCTACATACATAGGAATCCAATTTCCTTGAAAACCCGAGACCCCTAAGTTAACTAGAATATGATGAGATTGTTGAGCTGAATGCTCCTACGTTAGGCTCCCAAGGTTAAAATAATCATGATCTCCTAATCATGTGCTTTTGTCCTTTGTCTCCCTCGATCCCATACTTTGTTTTGTAATTTGCCTTTGGTTGTTGATGTTGTTTGTTGTTGTTCTCCAGGTTTCCACACTTTATGTTGCTTTTCTCCATTAGATATGCTTTCACAGTCTGCTGCTATATTTCTCTTTCCGCTGCTCCTTGATCTTCTTACTATTGTTTTCTTCTGAGGCACCTTCATCATCAATCTTATTGTTATTTCAACCTCTATGTCCAATTTATCCTTTGACTGATAATTACTTTGCCAATTGTTGTTGTAATCTATCCACTCATTTTCAAACTACTGTTTATTGTCTTTTCTTTGAAGTTGTGGGATCCTTACTACAGCCCTTTCATCCTTACCCTCTTGTTGCTATCCAAAAACCTCTGTTCAATATCTGTAAATTTAATTTCAAAAAGTAAATTTTCCTCCAATTTCCTTTGGACTTGATTCCCCTCAAATACATCACTATGTTGTTCACTAGTTCCAACATATTTTCCTTCTTCCTTCACAACCCTTAGTAATTTTCCTTCACTTTCTTGACTGATTCTAACAATCAATTTAACTTCTTGAAGCATAGTATCTTCGTGCTTTTCGTTTTCCTCATAAGCATGTCTGTCTTGGCAACTTCCAGTCTTCTTCAGTTCTAAAATTGATTAGTCAATTTGAAACATGTCTATCTCATTTTCAACAAATCCTGTAATCATAAAACAATTATAATAATTAAAAATATAAGGCCTCATTAACTTTTCCTTTTCTGGCAACATCTCATTATGTTTCTCTGATTTCTCCTTCAATCGTTTTGTCAACACATCAGTATCTTGATTTAAACTCTCCTCCGTATCATCTGCTTCAATGATATCTCTCTGCTTTGGTTCACAATAATGAACTCCTCCTTCTGTAATATCAATTTTCTGAAATTTCATTACCATCTCCTTTTCCTTATCATTGCCATTCACGACAATTTTTGCATCTTCCTATTTCAGCAATCTACCCTGAGTATATATCCTCTTCTTTTCCAACTCCCTTCTTTGCTGGTCTCTTTCCTCTTCTTTTGTTGCATATCCTTTGCAATATTCATCAGGTTCTTTCTTCCCTACTGGTGCTTTCAACCATTTCCCCAGTAGCTCCAATTCTATCTCCCATTCACTGATCCTTTGATGAGAGTTTAGTCCTTCTTCTTTATTGACTGCCTCAATAGTTTCCCTAGTTATCTCCATTGTGCCTATCATCGTGATGGATTGATGATCCTTTACGATGTTTTCAGCTAATATAGTCTCTTCTTTAAATTTTCCTTTAATATTTTGTTGGTTACCTTCACTTTGTAGTTGTTGGTTCCTTTGTAACCATTCTTCCAGAGCTATCCTTGTCTCATCATCTGCATTAATATTCTCCTGCATTTGTTCTTCATCAATAACATTAATCAAGTTCATTAGATTACCTCTCTGAGACAATATTCCTTCATTCTTCATCAGAATAAGATCCTGATCTTCCAACTATATGATAGATTTAAATGGTTGTCTTCTCTCATTGAGTAACTCATCCATAGACTCTTCCTCCTATATCCAGTGAAATTATTCCTCTTATAAGAAATTTTCTTTGTCACCTTTTACCTCTAGATCTTCATCTATTCTGGAGACATCTTCAAAAGGTTTCTTTTCTCCTATAATACCTGCAATCATACACAAACTATCAGTTTTAAAAACATAAGACCTTGTGGTCTCACTTGATGCTTTAGTCATCATATCTCCTTGCTGTTCTGAATACTTCATATGA
Organism: Pinus taeda; assembly: GCA_000404065.3. Taxonomy (NCBI): domain Eukaryota; kingdom Viridiplantae; phylum Streptophyta; class Pinopsida; order Pinales; family Pinaceae; genus Pinus; species Pinus taeda. The sequence continues at coordinate 100,887 of APFE030533693.1, read as the reverse complement.
TTCATAAGATCTTCCATAGATCTCCAGTCTTCATCTTTACCCAAAACTTCACCTTGTTTTCCTTCACAAATGGACACTTCCATTTCCAACTCAGCCTCTCTGAGTTCTTCCACCAAGCTCTTCACTTGCCTCTGCCATAGCCTTCTCTATAGCTTATGCCACTTCACTAGCTTTTTCCTCAAGGCCCAACCTTTTCTTTGGTTTCCCTCTAGTATCATCCTTAATACACTAAGTTGTTCTTTCATATCACCAATCTCCTTGTCATGCTCCTCTTAACTTATCCTCTTTCCATTTGCCTTGGCATCCTCCTCCTTCACTTTTCTTTTGTTGTGGTCCTCCTCAGAACCCCTATTATCTCTGTTATGACTATTAATAGTCATCTTCTTCTCTATATTCATAATTTCCTCACTTACTTACTACGAGCTTCATTAAAGCCTCTAAAACAACAAGTCCTCCCTGCTGCCACTTACCTCACCAAGCTTTCCTATGTACTTGGTCTTTTAGCAAGCACTTGGTTCTCTATTCTCTCAAACCTCTTTGAGCACTTCTCTCTACTGCTTCTAGGCTTCAACTCATCTACATTTTCTAAGAACACAACTGTCCTATTGTATTTCAATCACAATGAAATACTTGGTTTTGACCACCTATTCTTTCACTTAGAAACTCTTACCAGCTTTCTTCATCCCTTAGCAATTCTACCCACATTCTTTATGGAATTGCCTTTGTGAGTTGCAACAATACCTCTGCAGTAACAAGTCTCCTTCTTGCTACATATGCCTCACTAAGCTTCTCTCCTCTGATCTCAGTCTTTTAACATTTCTCTGGTTCTTTCCTCTGAAACCAATTGAGTGCTCCTTGCTCTAGGTTGCTGCAATTTTCTCAGCTTCCTTTGCTGTCACCTGCATATCAATGTTATTCAAACGAAAGATCATTTCCAAGCTTTCAAAAGCTTTCTTCTCAGCTTCCTTCTGAGGACACTTCTTATCCTCTTTGTCCAACCTTCAGTTGGATTCTTCAAGCTCACTGCCACTGCATGGCTTCACAAGTAGTCTCCATCCATTCTTCACATTTGAGTGAACCTCTACTTTTTTTAAGAAATCAAACATCACTGTGTTTTCTTTATTCTTCTGCAATGTCTTCTTAAGAGTATCAGTTACTCACATCTTATCTCATTCCTTCTACTTATCAGATTCAAATAAATTGATCTCCTCTTTCTTTTGCAATCACACTTGTATTCTGTACAATTCTGCTTTAATTAGAGCTCTGATACCACTCTGATGCACGCAAAACCCGCTACCCACAATATGCATATAAAAATTCATAATCTCATTCATCTCAAGAATCTCAATGACTTGCTTGGTCAAACCTTCATTTCTTAAGGTTTAAGGCCCCTTCATGTAATCTCATGCAGAGACATTTTATTAGGCTTTCTATAGTCTAACCCTTCATTAATCTTTCCATCGAGACTTTATAACTCAACCCTTCATCCTTTATGGCAACTACGGTTAATTCTATAACTTCGCATGTTAACCAAACCCAACTATATGTGCCAGCTCATCCTTTATTGCGAAAACCTTTCAACTCAATAGATCATGCCTTCAGAACTCTCGACTTGTGATATGTGATTTCCCTTCCCCACCGTTGATTTCATTCACCAGATCAATGGCTATCACAATATCGCGTCAAACCATCATGTGAGTTCATCACCTATCACATGTGACATGCAACAACACAACTAGACTTCAAATAAATTTAATGTTGCACCTATAACCTTCTCAGGTCTGCCTTCTCCAATTTTCGTATCCCGATCTTCCTCCACTATCGATCTTACCTTGAATCTGATGGTTGATATCTTTTCCCGATCAACAAGCTAACCAGATGCTTTATAATTGTTGATCAAATATTTGCTTGATTCGACGGTCCACAATGATATCGAGTGGATCACTTGCACAACCTTTAATGCTTTTACGGAGCCAATGAGAATTATAAGCCCTAGATCTATAGAAGTTCAGGTCCACCCTTGCAGATAACGTTTGATCTTTTTATGGCCCGATATTCATAGGATAACGAGGCTCTTAAATCCTATGACCTGCAACCCTTCAACTTGCATGGAGGTTATCAACTCACTTAATCCCAAAGTTGACTGTGAAATGAGCATTGAATTTTGTGATCGAAAACCAATATCAATTGTGGGACTTCAACAACGATCAAGCTTTCGTACACTCTTTACCCCCACTACTCTTTACTTTGGTTTTATGTCGTTTCTTCAATGTATTTTTGTAGATTCGGCTCTCTTCAAGGTTCTGGTCCTTTGTTGTCTTGCCACAACTCTCCCCTTAACTTAATTCCACTTGCACCTTTATTCTCCTCCCTCACTATAACACTAAATTTTTCCTCTTTAACTTTAGATGTGTACAAAGCAGTAACACAAGCTCTACATTTCTCTCCTCGAACCTCTTGTTGACTAACAATTCTACCCAACACTTATTTTCCTGGAATTGTTATTTCTAAGACAACTCTACCCACAATCACAATTGTGGAGCTTCCTCAAAAACTTCTACCCAACCACGGTTGGAAGTTGTTATGTTCCTCTTCTCTGTATTTCGCCTCTGATTCTGCACCTGCAACCTAAGTTCTGCAGAATGACTCAAAATCATACACAATATACATCTCAATTGCTCAATACACACACATGAACTCATAATCGACTTCTTTGTATTAATAAAAAAGTATTTACACTAGAGTCTCTCTCTCTGGCTTGATTTTCTGGTTAGTGGCCTTTCTTCTCTTACTTGTAACTTACAATTTGATTGATTGAATTCTCTAACTACTCTCTATCTACTCCTCTAACTACTTCTCTTTATGCCTTTTAGGCTTACATTTATACAAAAGGTTCTGTTGAACGAATTCTGGTTTAGATCCTAAATCTGCTGAACTGAATCCTAAATATCCTCTAAGTCCACTTTTAACTCTTACTTACCCCTAAGAATCCTCTCTAGCTCCTCGAATCATGAAACCACTTTCTAGTCCAAGACTTACAATTGATTTCTAACTCTCTCATCATCATTAATCACACATGTTCTCCTACATTCGAGAGCATTTATGAATATCCTCACACTATCTAGTTAATTCCTATTCTAATCACTCAAAACATTAATGGTTACATACATAGGAATCCAACTTCTTTGAAAACCCGAGACCCCTAAGTTTACTAGACTATGATGAGATTGTTCAGCTGAATGCTCCTCCATCATGTAGTGACTAATAGGTATATCTACACAATTTCAGCAGACAGTGGCTACTGTCAGAATGATGCCCTAGGAGGCCCATTTGTGTAGTTTCTGCATGAAAAATGATAGGATAGCTTGGACAAAACTACACAATTTTGAAACACAGAACACTGTTGTGGGATGTGGGTCCTAGGAGGGCACCTCCGCACAATTTCTAAGTGTAGTGCAGCTAGACTGTTCTATGCATTTCTGGAGAGTAGTGTTGGCTACCTGACTGCTCTGCACATTTTTGGAGAATAGTGTTGGCTAGGCTCTCTGCGCATTGTGGGGTTTCAGAAGGAAAGGGTGGAAGCTTGATGGTTGTAGAAGAAAAACACATAGTTCTGAGAAGTTGGATGAGGCTAGGTTTTTAAGGAAAATGGCTGTGTGAGATGAGTGAAACATATGTAAACATTGATAAGACTTGAATTTAAATTCACATGGACACTTAGTGAGACAACATGGACCATCCATAATGCATAAGACATACTTTTCTTGATGCAACAACCTTCGTGACAAGAGTGCATGAAGTGAGTGTGAAATATGTCTATGTGATGACAACCACTCATGCACACATGCTTTCCCATGTTCCCAAAGATGACACATGCTGCATAACTATGGGAGCACGGACAATTTTTAAGATCAAGGAGGGGAGATTGAAATCATTAGCTTACCAACAAGTGACCAAGCATGATTGATTGTAGGATCTAGGGTAGGATATGAAATTTGCATGCAAGCCAAAATTTTGGAGGGTGGTTGTAGCCACTACAACGCTTGGTGACACACTGGTAGAACTGCATCTCTCTGAATGGACCTTGTTTTCTGAGAAGTGAGTCCGCAAGGTTTTAACTTGATGCTCTAATACCATCTGTAACGTACCTCCTCAGCCTACCCGTAAATTTATCTCTTAGGCTACATTAAATTAAAGATTTCTTCATTTATAGCTGAGTTTTAGTGGCCATCACAAGTGTATTAATTCAATCATTACAGATATAGTGATTACAATACTCTTTAAATCAACCCTCAGTCATTAAGACCAACTAGGACAACGGGTTAAATTATAGCATACATTTATTAGAACTCTTTGATATCCCTGCCCAATCATAATTGGAATAAATGTTCAGTTTTGCTATAAATAATAAGGTTAGGAACAATGATTAAAATCCTAATACCCGTATGCGACATGGCACCATCAATTCTCTATGCAGCATGAAAGAGTATCAAGTTTCCTTATGCATGACATAGATAGTGATGATTCGTCGATAATTCTATGGGAGACATTCTTGCATAACTGTTCCACATGCATGAACCTTTGCACTATACCAATCATACTATCCCCTCTATCAAATGTAATTATGATCATAATAACCTTGACATACATATGCATTCATACGTGAGTCACATGCATTACTCCATCTATCATTTCCGTCAAAGAAGTAATTAAGCAATCCATATAACTAAGTTGTATGATTTAACATCCTATCGAGTAAGGATTAAACATAAAACAGATACCATGCAAGTAAATCTCATCCAAATAGAGGGAAACACCATTAAATCTATTAATGTCCAAGCACATGTAATTCATTCAAATATTCTTAGAACTAAGAAAACACCTCATAAGAAAATTGGAATAGTAACACAGAGAGAGAGAGAGAGTAAGAGTCAACATACAAACATTCCATGCAAATGACACCAACTAAATCTCACTTGGAGGGAGGAGCACCACCACCAAGCCATGAATCACTTCCAATTCCCCACAAGCCGAAGAGCTTTCCAAGGATCAAGTGTCCTTAATTGATCAATGAACTAGGTATTTAATACCCTCATTCATGATTTAGTTGCCATTAGCAGCATCCCGCTTTATGGATTTTTCCATTTGCTTAGGTCTTATCCGGAAAAGCTTTTCTTTATCTCCCATGATGCTTTTCCACATAAAATCTTGCCTTTGTCTCCCACAAAGCTTTTATGCCTGATGGATCTTTATCTCCCATCCATCCAAGCTTATCTAGAGTCACATTTAGAATCTTATCATGAAATATTCATCTCTATCCCATTTCTCATGGTATTTCACAAGCATGTCCTCTCTCTTGGTGCTCCACCCTCCAAGAGATTTATTTTATTAATTTATTTAATAACACATTTGCTTTTCATATTACATATCACCTAGCTTTCCTCAACTTAGGTTTACAAAATTTGACACACAAGGGAAGATATCACACCTAGCTTTAACTTAGCTTAGCTTTACAATAATGTGGTACACAAGGGAGGGGTGTTACATCATAACAATCATAAGGAGGAGAGTCACTATGTATAACCTCATGGACTAGCAGTTGAGGTAAAAAATTGTATTCCTATGATTTCAACATTTTCTTTTTTTCAAGTTACATGCATGTTGTGGTGTCCCTTCTTGATTAGTTTTGGTGACATTTGGAGGGTGATTTTGATGGAGTGTATAACGATTATATATGTCAAACTTATGTATATGTTTGTACACTATAGACCTGGTACGGCTCACATGGTTTTTGCATGCTTACGATAATATACATGGTTGTGTATTTTGGTTAAGTGCATACAAATATGTTTCTCTTTTGGAATCCTATTTTGAATTTGGTGCATAACATGAATGATGGTCTATGATTGTGACACATGAAAAAACCGCTACTATGTGGAGTAGTTAACTGAGCATAATCTTGTTGATGATCTTTGAATTACATGATTATGTATGCTTAACCATGTATTTAGCAGGAATTGGCAAGGAACTTGGTGACTTGTGGAGAAGGATGCTCAGATAATAATGAATGTGGTGAACATATATACTACGATTATCAGATAATAAATTACCGTGGAGGTCATGTATACAGTTGGTTAAAATCTAATTGAATTGGCTAAAATCTGATTGAATATCATTATGAATTTTAGTTGTTGTGTTTAATAAACAAGGTTATGATGCATGTAGGTATGGGGAAACAAGACCTTGCCAACAGATCATCAGATGCGTATGAGCTCACAACTAGTACCTTGAGGAAAAGCATGGAGCTTCAAAGAAGCAAAGGTTAGAATATATGGAAAATATTAGGGCATGAAATCCTAACTTTTTGAAATATCAAGGCGTGGAGTGTTGGATCTTTGCAATAGATCAAATCTTGGAGTCTTGACTCTATTAGTATCTGGAGTCATAGGCGGGGGAAAGGGTGTGAAGTCATAACGATTCGAGAGAGGTGCACAATAGGGGTCTGGAATCCCTATTCTCTGACTAAAAATAAATATCACTTAAGGGATTACATTAACTAGGTGAATTAATTTAAGTTAAACTTTAACTTGAATTAATTCCAATTTACCCACTTTAGAGGATCATCTGAATAAAAATTATTTTAAAATACTAATTCTTTTTTTTTAAAAATCCATAATTGAAAGTCTTTTAGAAAGGACACATGCAGGGATGAATATTAGATAATTAAATTAATTAAATAATTAAGAAAAAATGAGAGCTTTCCACCTCAGACAGGGTGGTGAATAATATGAATTATAATAAATTAAAAACAAGTTAATTTTTGCATGAAGGTGGTGAGGTGTCACTCGACTCAGTGACTATAAATATTGAAATAATTTTCCCCATGGAGGGGGATTCGAGGAAGAGTAGGGAGATGCTTCCGACATGACTACTAAATTCCTCAATAAAAAATCCCAATAAATTTTCCTAGTTGATGGAAACTTAGTGGTGTGAGAGGAAGATATGATAACTTCCTTAGTTTTCCCAATGTTTCTCACTATTTCTGAATTTGGTACTGTTTGTGAGCTCATAAAGCTTGGGGGTTCCAGGGAAATTTTTTTCCCTTTGATATGGTTGGGTGGTAAAACTGATTGGTACAGAAAAACAAAAGTGTTCTCAAAGTGTACTTTAATGTTTTAAGCGTAGTGTGTTCTCCTAGAGTTCACATCTTAAACCCTTACAACCTTGTAAGTAGTGTCTAAGTTTTTTATGTTCAAGAGGCTATGAACCTTAATGTTCTATTAGAAGTTATTAAAATTTTAAGTGAAAGTTGCCTTCAATATTGTTTTTTAGCATACAAGCCGTGACAACAATGTATTATTCTGTATGAATATTTTCTTTCTTAAAGCGGGCAAAACCCTCCTTATCTTTCTGTATACATTTTCAATTGATTACCAAATTATTTTTCGTATTGCTAGCGTGATTTTGTTTATTTATTATTTATTATCCTTTAATAGCTCTTTATGTTTTTTTGCACAACCAAATTCATGCTGCCAATTCAGTTCAAAATAAAACTTGACAACCAAAGTCGTGTTGACAGTTTGAGCTTACAGGGTTTTGATAACTCTCACAGTAATATACCACTCAAATCCAGTAAGATGTAGCTATCATGATGGAGTAGCTACTTACCTATGTAATTATGCTTTAACAATGGTTTAAATTTGGATTTTTGTTAATTTATTTTGTTAAAAGGATGTTTAATCTACAGTTCGCTTCCTTCTATTCAGTTAGATGGATTTACGATTAATTCTGCATTGTACCTGGTTATGTGGCCCTGATACCATATATGTACTAGATTATCTTGTACATGGCACTTTAATCTATGATATTAATTACAATATTGCAGATTTAGATGATTGTTTTCAATGATAATATGGGCTTTCAGGATTATCGCGACCGAGTCTCTAAAGTGCTCTCTAAAATTGATGCTAGGTTAAATGTTTATGAAAGGAATATCTCTATTTCTTTACTTTAATTCAATAATTAACAATTTTGAATTAGGTTGAATATTTAGTCTCTTAAACTAATTGGATTAGATAAATGTGTCTAACTAGATGAAATATCACATATTTGTTTTTACAAATTTTCCTCTTATAAAAAATATATATCACAATTTCTCAAAAAAATATGTTTGCTAGGGGAGAGATTCCTAATGTTGTGTAGGGACCAGTCATTGATATAGTACTGGTCCCACCAAACCACCAGAAATTGATACATTTGCAACCAATATTTAAACAAAGATAAATAACATTAAGTATAAATAAGTATTAATTTATGTCCAAAATTTCCCAATACATAGACTGGGCCCACAACTGTCCATAAATAGTATCTTAATACTTAACAGTGCAAACCATATTGACCAAACTAGAAAATAGATAAAACCATAAATGCTTCCAAAATGATCTATTCCAGAAGTACAAAGTAACAGTCACTTCAACCCCCACTCATCAAAACTGAAGCTTTGTATCCCAAAAAGATATCCATACCTGCACATAATAAAAGGGAATGTATGTCAGCCATAACTGCTGTGTTGTTCAACAACTAAACCTCCTATGTTCAATAAATGACACCCAACCCAATAACTGCAATAAATGACACCCAACTCATTCTATTTCTCATTAAAACAAATCAAATTACATGGATCAACAAATAAAAAATTCCCAACCATTAGATCACATCAAATTAAATCCAGACCACAATTTCAAAATGAAGCCATTGCAATCCATGTCCATCCATGTCCACCAATTAAATTGAAGTGCCAAAAACTATAAAAGAAGTTCAACCACTGCTGAAGTTGCATGTTATGCTTTCAAACTATTCAGCAACCTTGAAGACAAAACATCACAAAACAGTTGCCAGTATATCCAAGTTAGTTATATCAATTACAACACATTTTTCTTACAGTTCTGTTTCCATTTATCAAAGTTCTTATAGTTTCAGTTCTTACAGATTCAGTTTCACTTTCATGAAAATAAACACACAGCCTACAATTATATTTCACAATTCACCTATTTCTATTTCTATTTTTAGACTTATAGACGTATTGATGTGCTCAGCAAGATTTTATTTGCTTGGTGTGCTCGGCAAGAAAATATAGACATCATGCAAAAATATGTAGGAACATGATCGACTCAATTGAAATTTGATGGACTAATTCTGTGAGCTACTATCCAAAGATAGATAGGTTAGAAGACTTGCGAATAACGGATTCTTGCCAAAATTTAATGCAGTGCTTTAGTAACATCGACTATGTTCAAACGACCTGCTGTTATATCCTATGTTACTATAACCCGCAGTTACATGCTCTATTCCTAAAACCTAGAGTTACCAGGGTTTAAGTTAGTGAGTGAAATTCATTAACAGATAGGTTAATACTAAAATCTACTTTAACATGACCTATGAATAGGAACTAGAAATGAAACCCATGGACCATCATTTTACAAAATACTGCAGTTACCGCCATCATCTCAGCTCGCATTTCCACTTAAAATTTTACCATATGCTAACCCCCAATTAATGGGTCAAAATGTTTCGTTACAACCGCCATGAGAACTAATTCCTAAGAGAGATTAATTGAAAAGCATAATCAAATGACTACTACTTATCCAGATCCCATAAATATGTCGATCAGGGAAATAAAATTGAGGTTACCAGGCAAATCTCGGGGATCGTTTCTATAACCGAAAACCTTGTATGAGGAAAAAAAATTGTTGTGGTGGAAAAGTTGTGATCAAGAGTGCTTCAGGGGGTCTCGAGTTGGAGCCTTGGTGATCCAGGTGGATGTTGGTGGCCACCCACCTATCCCATTTGGACCCCCGCAATTGTCTCTTTTAGTTTTTTCAGTTTCCTTAATTGTAGCACAATTTACTATTTTTAGCAGTTTTTCGGGTCCTGAACTT
>APFE030533693.1:71394-89292 GCA_000404065.3 Pinus taeda | reverse complement strand
AGATCTTTCCAACGGGCTATTATGCGCGTCAAACGGAGATAAGACGACCAATTCGCGACCCCGGGAAGTTGATGTACCAATTTACCCAAAAACGGGGCCCACAATTTGGCGTTTCATCTTCTAAGGGTCGGTTTTGGAATGTGAAGGTTTTTCCATTGTTTCTCAATAATAAATAGGCCTTCGAGCCTCATTGTAACACAAGTTCGGAACAGTTCAGAGACATGTAGCCGCACATCTCTTCTCAGAGATAAGCTACCATAGTCCTAGCTGGTTTCTTTCCAATTCTGGTTGTAAGCATATTTCGATATCTTCCATTAATGAAATGAAGTGTTATTTCCGCTGCATCTCTTTATTTATGGTTATCGCATCTCTGTATTGATGGTTATCTCTATAATCTATTGCGTTCCTGTTTAAATCCGGATCACTTGGTCAAATTAAATACCATGCTTGGTTTGGCCAATGACATCTCCTTGATAGCCAGAGATCCATTTCTGGAGAAGTGCATCCTTATAGAAAACAACAAAACAACAAAACAATATTTTAGGTAGTCAAACCGAACAAGACCTCTGTTGGGAAATGCATATCAAAACCAATCAATATAGTCATGGTATTTTAAGTGTAAAGACAAGTTACCAAAACAACAATCACTGATAATTTTGAAGACATACAACAAAATGATTCTGTATATTTGATTTTTCAAGGATACTAACATACATGTTGATAATTTCCTGTAATAAAGTAGAAGTATTTTTGCCTTGTATGAAAGCATAATTTACAAATATTCTAATGTCTAAATGCATGCAATAATTTTACAGGTTGTTGCATCTATGGCAAAAGGAAATTATGCTTCTCATACAAGAAGTGGCAGGAAAGTGACAAGGGGTGCGCAGCTGCGATGCACATCATCTGATGAGGACAGGACCGCTGATGTCAATGTCAACAATGCCTCAAGGAACATTGTTGAGGATGACCATGTGACGATAGCTAATGTTAACACACCATTATCCATAGAACCACCATCAACAACAGTCCAAGGGGCAAGTTCAACTAAAAATATTAGTGCTATAAGAGGATGGACAAAAGAACAAATGTTAGTCGCAATTGATGACATAGAGTTTAATGGATACTCAGTTCGGAAATTGGTAAAAAAACATGGTATTCCTCCCTCATCAATACATTATTGGATAATGGACTGACTCATACAAAACGTAGAGGTCCTCTTATAGTTATGATTGAGGAGGAGGAGGCTGAGGTGGTTGAGTGGTGTAAAGAGATGGCCCAATTGGGACATGGGCTAGAGTTGATACAACTCAAATCCACAGTTGCTCAAATCTATCAAGGGAGACCAAACCCATTCAAATATGGGTTTCCTGGTAAATCATGGTGGTTTGAGTTTAAAAAAAGGCATCCAGAACTTGTATTGTGTACTGCTGAGGGCCTTGAGAGACACAGAGCATTAAATTTGCGCCCTGTAGTTGTCCAAAAGTTCTATGACACACTTTCTAGTGCTTACGATAAACATTCTTATGGAGTAGACCATATATGGAATTGTGATGAAACAGGTTTATAGGAGGGAGGAATTGTGGCATGCGTGGTAATTTCCAAGAGAGGGAGCCAAAATGTGCCAAGGATTTTGCCTAAGAGTAGGGAGTGGATAACTATTTTTTGTTGTGTCAATGCAATTGGTACTCCAATCCTAGGATTTTATCTATTCAGAGTAAAAATCAACTGAAAAACTATATACAGAACTGTGAACTAGGTGCATGCATGGTTACACATCCCCATGCATGGATGACTAAAGAACTGTTTTTAAGTTGGCTTTTTCACTTTGCTGCATCGATACCAAGTGGTGTCTCGTCTAATAACAAACGTCTATTGATATTAGATGGCCATGGAAGCCAAATGGCTATACAAAAAATTGAGGAAGCAAACAATTTAGGCATCGACCTGTTGACATTGCCCACTCACACCACTCACAGACTGCAACCCCTTGATGTTAGTGTGTTTATCCCTTTCAAGAACTATTTCGGGTCGGAGCGCGTTGCATGGATGGCAAAGAATCGAGGGTTGAGGTGAAAAGGTTTGAGCTAGCAGAGCTTGCAAGTAAAGCTTTTAAAAGGGCTTTGACACCATCAAATACCAAGGTTGGCTTTAGGAGGACAGGGTTCTGGCCACTGAACTATGACGCTCTTATGCATGATACTGGTTGTAGCCAAGCATTTCATGTGGATGGTCAAGAAGAAGGGAATGCCCAAACAGGTGTTGAAGTGAAAGAAGTAGATGACCAAGATGATGTTGTTGCAGCTAGTAATATGATTTCCTCTCTCAAGGACACTTATATGTTGAAGATGATGAAACTGTATGTGAAACACAATATAACCATGGACAAATTCGCAGTAACATGGAGATCATTCCACCAACTCAAGAATATGAAACTCCTATTGCTGATATTGTTAATGACATTGTTGAACATGCAGCTGACAATGACAAATTGACATTGCCAAGCCAATTAACCCCCCCTTCATGGCTAGCAGAAGCAATGATTAATATGAATGCACATAGTGTCTCAGCAACCAATGAAGAAAGCATGAACATGCCCTCAAAACCAGCATAATTGAACAATGAAATTGTTCATTTTTTTGTGGATAATAGATCAATGGAAGAAGATGAAGCACATAACAAGGCATCAAATGAAGATAATGATATAGTTCAATAAGTTCCATTAGATACTGAAAGGGCAGTAACAAGCAATGACATGCAGGTGGGAGGGGTGGAGAAGGCACTTGGCCGATTCCTAAAGCTACTAGTAGAGACAGTATCAGTGAAAAGAAATCAAGGTGCACCGGGTAGTCTTCGTCTGGGCGAAATCTCACAGTTACTCACCTCAGAGGACTATATAAACCTGTTAGTTGAGTCTGAAAAAAAGAAATTTGAAATGTAAGAATTAAAACAAAAAAAGAAGGATCTAGTCAAGGAGAAGAAGGCAGCAAGGATTGTTGTAGCGCATCGTTGAGCAGATGAAAGGATTGAAAGAGATAAAGTAAGGCAAGTTAAGGACCAACAAAAACAAATGGCAAGACAGGAAAAGGAAAAAAGAAAGGCACAACAAATGCTTGAAAAGGAACAAGGGATGATCAATACGGTTGACAATGATACAAGAATAGCTGATGAAACCAGGATTATTTCAAACTCATTGGACTCCATTGCAGATAATACACCATTATTCCAAGATCTCATAAACATTCAAGTGCCTCACTTTCAAAATGAGGGTTTACCCACTTGCATTATTCCTACCAGAGTTGGTGTCAATTCCATGTATGCTAATTACACACCTCCACTTAATGCAGGGGTTAATAGTGCAAATGTGAGGTATGGGTACTCAATACCTCCATGGTTGGAAGCTGCAAATTGGAGTCAACCATATGGCAGCAATCAACCATTTCCTAATCAACCCTTGACAGGTAGGCCAACCTACTTGGCTCAAGAAGGTAACTCAGGGAGTTTTGGCACTCAAGATTCTCAGGGCCATAAAGAATAAGGGTGTCGTATGTTTTCGGTTCTAACCACATTATGATGTGGATTTTGGATGGATTGTATCTTTTTCTTGTCACAGAAACATTTTGGCCTATAACCTAGGTTGTTTTATTTCATAATGTGTGATACATTGTAACCAAAATCCATTTTAGAAGGAACATCTATAGTCTATTATAATGTAGAAAACTTACAAGATTCTCAGGGTCATAAAGAATAGGGGTGTCACATGTTTTTGGTTGTAACCACATTATGATGTGGATTTTTGATGGATTGTGTCTTTTTCTTGTCATAGAAACATTCTGGCTTACAACCTAGGTTGTTTTATTGCTTTGAAACGGTAACAACATTATGGTTCTATGCATTCACTACATTGAAAATCCAACAACAGCTTGGTTGGTTGTAAAGCATTTTTATTTGTGAGATAAGAATAAATGTTTATAAAAAATTGATTATTAACATTGAAAGACTATTTATTACAGTGGAAGAAATGCTAATACCTAGAAAGACAAAAAGAGAAACCAATGAAGTCTGCCACCCAATGGATGCAAACATAATAGTTAGACTTGAAAACAGTGGCTCAAGAAAGACACCAACCTTTGAAATATTTAGGAGAGATGATATCAGTCCATAAAAGATGCTACAATGATAAATTAGATACTTATTCCCCTTTTGAAATTGTTATGTCAATTCATATTATGTCTTGGGGCTTCCTTTTCCAGTGCAAAGATGAACAATATTTCACAAAATAAATCACTTAATACTTCACCATTAGCTTCAAAATGATGCTCCCAAGACTGATAAGTGATTTCTTATGGATATAAAACCTTAGCAAATTGATTTCTTCCTACTGAAACAAGTACACTAGATCTTGAAAAGAGTATTTTAGATATCAGAAAACATATACCAAACCTTAGAAAAACATTTAGAAAGTCACCAACAGAAAAAAAAAAAAAAAAAAAAAAAAAAAAAAAAAAAAATGACTTTATTAGCCTCTTTATGGGTCAATGTGCAATGGTCTTAGGCTTATTATTATTGTCTTATGGTATTTATTAAGTCACAGTAGCAATATGCTTCAGATCTAATTATTCATTGCAGTCAACAAGGATCATAGAAAGCAGGCCACTGTAAGCAATTTTTCAACTTTGAAAGAATAACTTAGATCTAAGTAAGCTTACCTACAAGCACATACTTTTGTAAAATATATTAACTCTCAAACACATCCATCTTCTATTGAATACAAAAAGAAGTTAATACACAACAATAACTCAAAACCAAAACTCACTAACCAACACAGTGGCACACCCTACATTTCCTTTCTCAGATAACAAATAAGGTAAAATAATGTCACTAAACATGTGCAATTAGAACTTGGTTTCACTGTGTCAAACCCTAAGCCTACTCAGAACACCTAGTACATCTTAGCTCCATGGATAACTACACATCAGGCAAATCTGCTGGTGCGTCCTATAGAACTAAGCTCTCATCCAAAAATAGACAACTGCCACAAAAGCACCTTGGACAGCCTAAGGATGTACGCTATTTGAAAAACGGACCATGCATACACCTTCAAAATTGAACTAAACTTAAAGCCAAGCTGTACACTAACAAAAGACAAATCGGAATTGCTAAATCTAAACAACCTGCATAATGGAATTAACTAAAGGTGGAAACACATGAAAGATACTAAGATTAGCATATGCATGTTAACACAAGTATGCACCCTCTACACTCCTACATAATTGCACCTCCCTTACATTACAGATTAATAATGTGCCATCTCTATGCAAGGATTGTTGCACAAAACCCAAGACACACATTTAAAGCATCTCATTGCTATATGAATCTGCAGCATTGCTATGCCATCCAGATAAGAATATTGTCTATGCAACAAATAAGAACTTTTAAGAAGGAAACCAATTGCCCTTATCTTACAATGTGCAACCTAAAAAGAACAGTAAGGAAATCGTTAAGAAACCAGTGCACTTTCCAACAATAAAATTCTTCATTATGTCCAATCCATTGTTGTGAGATGGCTATCAATCAATATGAACAGTCACAATACATGAAGAAATGGAAAAAACAAGTAAATATTTTTGCCTGCAGTGTTTGTGAACTTAGTCAGAGTGTCAGCGTTGGCAATGTACTCAGCACTGCAGGTCAAAATAGAAGTATATGGAAACAATTAACATCTTCTATCTTTAACAAAAGGGAAGATTTAGTAAACCAGCGCAAGGATATTAATTTTCAGACCACTGTAAGCAGTTTTTCAACTTTGAAAGAATAACCTAGATCTAAGTAAGCTTACCTACAAGCACATACTTCTGTAAAATATCTTAACTCTCAAACACATCCATCTTCTATTGAATACAAAAAGAAGTTAATACACAACAATAGCTCAAAACCAAAACTCACTAACCAACACAGTGGCGCACCCTACATTTCCTTTCTCAGATAACGAAATAAGGTAGAATAATGTCTCTAAACACTTGCAATAAGAACTTGGTTTCACTGTGTCAAATCGTAACCCTACTCAGAACACCTAGTACACCCTAGCTCCATGGATAACTACACATCATGCAAATCTGTTGGTGGCTCCTATAGAACTAAGCTCTCATCCAAGAATAGACAACTCCCATAAAAGCACCTTGGACAACCTAAGGATGTATGCTATTTGAAAGACAGACCATGCATGCACGCTCAAAACTGAACTAAACTTAAAGCCAAACTGAATAGTAACAAAAGACAAACCGGAATTGCTAAATCTATAAAACCTGCAGAATGGAATTAACTAAAGGTGGAAACACATGAAAGATACTAAGATTAGCATATGCATGTTAACACAAGTATGTACCCTCTACACTCCTACATAATTGCACCTCCCTTACACTGAAAATTAGTAATGTGCCATCTATATGCAAGGATTGTTGCACAAAACCCAAGACACACATTTAAAGCATCTCATTGCTATATGAATCTACAGCATTGCTATGCCATCCAGACAAGAATATTGTCTACGCAACAAATAAGAACTTATAAGAAGGCAGCCAATTGCCCTTATCTAACAATATTCAACCCAAAAAGAATAATAAGGAAATGGTTAAGAAACTAGTACACTTTAACCCTGCAAACAAAAACCTAAAACCCTAACCTGTAAAACCCTAAACCCTCAAAACAAAACCCCTAACCTACAAAACCCAAAACCTATCTCCAAATTTAACAAAAAATGCAATAAAGAAGGTGAGGTGTTGAGAAACACAAGGTAATGTGTTGAAAAACACATCAACAATGGGTGGTAGGATTAAAATGCTATTGGATAGAAGCCATGTCCAAGTCGAGAGCTCGCCACACCTTCCACAGACCTTCTCTAGAGCTCACCACACCTGCAGCAAGTGGAAAATTAGCAAAGGGAGGAAAAAAAAAACAAAAAAACCAAACAAAAACCTGCAATTACCTGTAAATGCAATCTTCGACCTCGAACTAGCTGAAATTGGTATTGGCTCCTCCCTAAACAACAAATAACGTGAATTAAACAACCAACAAGGAAACCCTAAACCACCGGTAGTCCAGAATGAACAACAATTGCAGGTGGAAAACCACAAGAACAACAGAAACCCTGTTCCAACCATGGATGCGTGCAAGAAAACAATGGCAGACATCAGCTCAACCATGGCGGACGAAGCGTAGGTAATGGAGCTGACCGGCACCATTGTCGATGGAGGGCTTCGAACAAACACCGGACCCGAACAGAAAACCCACAGGCAAACCACACATCGCGACAAATAGGCGGAAACGACCGGGCGGAAGGTTGGCAAACGATGTTTTATGGCCTGACACACTGCACAACATGTGGCAGTCCATGTTGGACACGTGTCGTACAAGGTCATGTGGTTTTCAGGTGCTTGTAGGCCAGGTGGAGAGGAGGGCGCACAGGTAATGGCGTTCCTCCCCTAGTTGACATTCATTTTATTTTTTTATTTTGCTAAATGTGTTTTTGACGTGATGATCGACATATTTCCGAGTGTATGTTGTGGATGTGAGGAAAGAGAAGGTAACTGTGTGAGGTGGTGTGGATTCCATCAAGAAGATGCAAAGAATTACAATGATGGTCAACGAAGCTTATTTTAGTGATTATTCCACAGCTCCGGCCAAAACATTCTTAACAAATGTCTCTTTACCTATAATCTAAGTAAATTATGCTAACATATTTCTAGACAAATAATAAACTAAATGTCCACAAGATTTATTTCACCATTAATGTAACTTTATTTTCCCATCATGTTACAAGCTACCAAGTACATTTGTTACTGTGTATTTCCCAATAACATCTCTAAATTCACAGCCAATAATAACAAAAATATACGTTAATATTTATTATTATTATTTTGTTTAAAATATATATTATAAATTAATAATTTATATATTTAATTATTATTATTATAATTTGTTTAAAAAATAATATAGTTACTATTTAATATTATTATTATTATTATTTCTAAAAATAGGAAAAATAATTTATAAAACTATACTTTATTAAATTGCAAAATTATTTCATATATTTGATTAAACTAATGGATCAATACCATCCGATCTGGTCGCAAGAATAATAACAAAAAATTTAACAGATCATATTTTTTAAACCCTTCCCCATAAATGTAATATGACATTGAAAAAAATATATTTATCAAAAACTATTTTTCAATGAAACCGAATGCAAAAATATAAAATTACATCAAAATACAAAGTTCACAAACAAGGCTCTTTGTTAAATATACAAATTATAAACATTTAATGAAAGTGATAGTTATAATTAAACTTTGATTTAATTTTCTAAATAGTAAGGTTTTAATAAAAATATAAAGACTAATTTTTTAGACATTTTCATAAATATAATATAACACTAAAAAATGTTATTAAATATTTTAAATTTGATATATAGGTTTAGATTGTCTTTATGCTATTTAATGTTACATTATGATAAAAATTGTCTCAATACGAAAATCAACAATAATTAATTATGGTCAAATGTCACATTGTGACAAAGAGTGTCTCAATATGAAAGTCAACGATGGTAAAACATGGTCAACCATGTTTATTTTAAGGTTTATATACGTATGGTTTATAATATTAATCACTTGGGTTTATAAACCCCTGGGTTTTTAATATTAATCCTTTGGGTTTAATAGTATTCCCTTTAATTTATATTTTCAATCCCTTAGATTTATTAATGTATTTATAGGGTTTATAGTATAAATTCCTTAGGTTTATTGATGCCCTAGGTTTATGATATTAATAATCACTTATATTTATAATATTAAAATCCCAAGGGTTTTTAAATTTATTAATCAATTATTAATAAATAAAAATAAATTAAATAAATGTATTATTTTGTTTGTTTTTAATTAAATAAATTATTTATTTAAATCTTATTTTATTAATATATATTAAATATTAATATAATATTTAGTAATTAGTTAGTATATTTTTAATATTATTGTTTATTATTATTTAATTATTATTAATATTCTTGTTGATTATTATTATATAATATTTTTAATATAATACATAATTATTATTATATACACCAGAGCCTAGATATATCTTAACACCAAATCCATCAAGCGCTCATAAGAATCAAATCTCTCGAGGTGCAAACCTATTTTTTAAGTGCAAAACTTGAGGAAATGTTTGCACCTCAAGAGATTTGATCCCTCTCGACTCTTGATAGATTCGATGTTAAGATGGAGCTAGGCTGGTTTCAGTCATGTGCAGCCATACAAAATTTGTTGAACATCTAATTATTTTGATCATTTTAAATATGCTAAATATGTCTAAGATTAATTTGGTCAATTTAATTTAAAATTGCTTAGTTACCTCAGTTTGTTGAGATGAGAGATAATGTTAGTAACTTGAATAATGAAAAAGATGAAATACAAATTTTGAGTGCAAAGTGTCAATGTAACGATTTTGATAGATAGAAAATATGAATACTAAGAATATAGTCAATTACAAACAATGTTCATTGCAATCAATCTAAAACTATTTTTTTCTACTGTTCCTATTATCACATCTATTAGTTTTCCATTTTCTCATATCGATCATATGAAAAGAGTAGTTGAAATCATAGACCATTCAAATATTTAACTGGAGCTACTGTAGTAAACACCATACCTTGTCTTTGCTGCTCTCAAATATTAATAGTACTTTTCTCCAAAGTCAATCATTGTGACTTATGGAGTATTAAACCACAAATAATTTTCAATGGTAGTTATTTTCTATTACTGCGTTTGAATGAAAAGTAATTAACAATGTGGAATGATGGAAAATGGGAATAATAAGAATGTAATCAATTATAAATAGTTTATAGTTTCAAGAAGCAAGCATTTGGGGTAAGTGAACAATTTATTTAGGATGAAAATTCAAGTGTTGTATTTATGGTTGAATAATTTTTATGTGCTTACATTAAGAGAGAGAGTGTGTGTTTTGTGAGTGAGAAGGAGAGACAATGGGAGATAGAGATATAGATGGGGGAGAAGGAAGAAGAGAGAGTCAAAGACAGGGATGGAGGAAGATATGTATGTATATATATATATATATATATATAATATATATTATATATATAGAGATATATATATGGAGAGAGAGAGAGAGAGAGAGAGAGAGTATGTTTAGGGGCTGAGATAGAGAGATAGAGGAGAGAAAATGGGAGATAGAGATATAGATGTAGGAGGTAGAGATGTGCTTACACTGAAATCAATGCACATTATTAATCTAATTACTTTGAAATTAATGTACATCATACATCTCGTTGCATCAAATCAGAAATCAACATCTATACATAACTCAATGCATCTAGTGAAAGAAATCAAATAGGATTAAAAATCAATATCTACATTGAAACCAATGCATCTAATGCAAGAAATCAATTATGAGTAGAAATCAACATCTACGTTGAAATCAATGCATCTAGTGTAAGGTATTAAATATGATTAGAAATCGACGTCTACACTGAAATCAATGCATCTAGTGCAAGCGATTAAATAGGATTAGAAATTAATATCTACACTGAAACCAATGCATCATGTGCAAGCAATCAAATAGGATTAGAAATCAATATCTATAGCGAAACCAATGCATCTAATGAAAGCAATCAAATATGAGTAGAAATCAACATCTACATTGAAATCAACGCATCTAGCGTAAGGTATTAAATATGAGTAGAAATCAACATCTATGCCGAAATCAATGCATCTAGTGCAAGTGATTAAATAGGATTAGAAATCAATATCTACATTGAAACCAACGCATCCTCCGCAAACAATCAAATAGGAGTAGAAATCAACATCGACATTAAAATCAATGCATCTAGTGTAAGGTATTAAATAGAATTATAAATCGACATCTACATTGAAATCAATGCATATAGTTCATGTGATCAAATAGGATTAGAAATAAACAACTACATTAAAATTAATACAACTATTTTAGTGAAAATATAAAGTATTCATGATTTTCTAGATCTAACTTCTATGTCTGTATTTTTCTCTATGAGACTCTTTCTTCTTCCCTCTCTCTCTACCTTCCATTTTGTGTCCATCCTCCCCGTCTTCTTCTCTCTCCTTCCCTCCCTCTCTCCACCATCTCACTCTATCTACCTCTCCCTAAATTTCTCTATCTTTCTCTTCTTTCCTCTCTCCCCCTACCATCTATATTTATACCTCTCTCCATATTTCAGGTCACACCCCACCCTAAATATTACATTCTACTCAATATTTCCCCTCACTCCTACTAATTATATTGAACACCTTCCGTTATATTTAGTTTACCTTCATAGAACAGACAACTTGAAATTTACCTGATTATTATTATTAGAGTATCAAAAATCATACAATCGAAAACTTTAACTCCTCGAAATATAAATTTAACAGGTTATTATTAGTACAGAAATCACAAAAAAGAAAACCTAAATGCTGCAATATTTACGTGGTTATTATTACAGGATATGCCTAATTGAATCATCCGCTTCTTTCGATCTCTTTATAAATTGTATATATATCATTTTCAAAATCGAGTTTATAATATATATATTTTTTATGCAACGTTACGTTACGGACACACATCTCCTATATATATATATATATATGTGTGTGTGTGTGTGTGTGTGTGTGTGTGTGTGTGTGTGTGTGTAATGTTACGTTACATGACAACATATCCTTCATATTTTTTTAATATTTTTTAATGTAACATTACATTACATGACAACATCTCCATCACATACTGGGCTGTAGAGTGCCTCTTGGTACAATTATTATTATTATTATGATTATTTGCTAAAAATATTAATTAGATTTTTTTATTAATTATAATTGATAAAATTTTTTTACCATTTTTATTTATTATTATTATTATTTATAATAATAATAATAGTTTTTGTATAGTTTTTAATAATTTTTTATTATTTATCATATGTTTATCAAGGTTTGTGTGATTATCCATTTTTCAAACATGTTTATTTTAGGGTTTATAATATTTATCTTAGGGTTTATATAACTTGGGTATATAATATTTATTTCTTGCATTTACTATTATTCCCTTGGGTTTTTACTATCCCTTGGGTTTATTATAACCTTAGGTTTCTAATAATAATCTCTTAGATTTAATATTATTTCCTTGGGTTTATCATACCATGGGGTTTTACAAATAGTTTCTAATATCAATCCCTTGGGTTTATCAATCTCAGGGTTCATATTCCTGGGGTATAACATTATTCATCAAGTTTATAATATTAACCCTAGTGTTTAATATAAATCTCTTGTTTATAATCATGGTCAACCATGTGCAACCATGGTCCAATGTCACATTGTGACAAATATTGTCTCAATATGAAAATAAATAATGGCTAACCATGCTCAAATGCCATATTCTGGCAAAGGTTGTCCCAATATGAAAATCAACCATGGTAAAACATGGCAATTCATGTTTATTTCAGGGTTTATATACCTAGGGTTTATAATATTAATTCCTTTATTTTATCCCTTGGATTTAATATTACTCCCTTGGATTTTTAGTATTAATCCTTTGGGTTTAATATTGTTTCCTTGGGTTTATATTATCAATCCCTTGGGTTTATTAATCTAAGGGTTCATATTCCTTAAGTTTATAATATAAATTCCTTGGGTATATTGACGCCTTGGGTTTATGATATTAATACTCGCTTACATTTATAATATTAATCCCAAGGGTTTATAAAATTTATTAATCAATTATTTATTATAAAAAAATATTAATTATGATTATGTTTGTTTTTAATTAAAAAATAATTATTTCATATCATTATTTATTGTTAGTATATAATTAAATTATTAATTAATAAATAATTTTTAGTAACAATATCTTGCTGGGAGTTGTGACAATCTTGACAAGACACTTAAAATCCTCCATGATTATTGTTCCAAGATGGGTATGACTGTTAATAGTGACAATACTAAAGTTATGAATTTTAAATCCAAAAATGTCACCTATCATAATTTTATTTATGATAACAGTTACTTAGAGAATGTTTCTTCTTACAAATATTTAGGTATTGACATCCACCATTAAATCAACTGGAAATATAGCATTGAGAAAATGATTGTAGAAGGTAGGGAAACTTACTATGAGCTTGAAAACAATTGTAAGATGACTTGTCTTTGAGTTTGGAGCAAAAAAGGGTTTCTCTTCGAGACTCCCGTCACCCCTGTTATTTTATATGAATGTGAGGTGTGGGGTTGCATTCTATCTAGAGATTCATGGAGAAAGATTGAAATTATCCAAAAGTAATTCCTAACCTACAACGTCAAGATTAAAGGAAAAATTGCCTACCCTATTCTCTTGATTGAAGCTAATACACGCGCATTGAATGCACGACTATGTTTAGGTATTTTATGTATAAGAAGAAGTTGTACAACATGGAAGCCAAGAGACACCAAGAAATTACTTCTAACATGAGTCAAAACTAACTTCGACTCAAGCGAGGGTGACTTAAAGATGCCAAATTTTGGCTAGACCATAGGGAGATAAACGAGGAGTTCATCTCCAGAAATAAGGATAATATTAAAAATATCATTACTTCCAAATTTAAGGATACGTTGTGGAATGA
Organism: Pinus taeda; assembly: GCA_000404065.3. Lineage (NCBI taxonomy): Eukaryota > Viridiplantae > Streptophyta > Pinopsida > Pinales > Pinaceae > Pinus > Pinus taeda. Next base: position 75,623 of record APFE030533693.1, on the reverse strand, counting down.
TAAGGAGTTAGAGGGGAAAAGAAAGTTAAGATACTATAAAGAGGTAATCAACCCCACACTTGCTAACCATAATTACCTTTCTATCTTAACCAGTGCTGAGAAGAGAATGAGTATTTCAAGGATTAGAACTAATTCTCATGAACTCGAGAGTGATACCGAACATTGGTCTATTCCCAAGATAACTTGAGACGAAAGAATATGCCTCCTTTGCGAGTCGAAGCTGAAAAACACTTTCTCTTGGATTGTCTAACCCTTACTCACATCCATTCTCATCTCCAAAATATTTGCCCCACTACCAACCTCCTTGACTTCTTTAGTCAACAAAGCTACATTGACCTTAGAATGTTTCTTTCTCTCCTTTTTAATCACAAAAATAATTTAAAAAAATATCTCAATTAATCGCTTCTGTGATTGACCATATTGATCTTAGTAGATATTAATCATCATCATCATCAATATTAGTATTTAATTATTAATTATTTACAGAGTTATTTTAATTATATTTTAATTTTAAAAAAATATTTATTAATTTTGTTATTAATAATAATATAGTATTTTTGTTGTAATATAACTTTATTATTATATATTTATCAATGGCTTGCCTCGTAGATACAAATGAAGCTTTAGACTATAGCGACCATATTAATATTTTTAATGTGATTGTGCTAGTATATTTTAAATCAGAGATATAAGTTCATGTTAGCAGACGCATTTCAATCTTATATTACCTCAATTGTCCATAAGATCAAACACACACATATATATAATGAAATAAAAAGCTAACAAAATATATATTAATATGTAATATTAATATTTATTATTGAAATCCAAGAAAAATCATATTTTCAAAGACATACCTATTGTTTTTCTAGCCACAAGTCCAGTTTGAATTTTATGATATAAATTTATTTATATTTATTATCAATTTTCCTTTAGTATATTTTATTATTTTAAATGCTGGAAATTCTTTTAACTAAATATTTTGATAAATTTGCTTTAATTTCAAGAAAAATTTTAAAAATTACAATTTGGATATGTAAACTTGTCATTAGAGTGCCCAAAATTTTCGAAAAAAACTGAACTAATTAAACCTATTTACGCTTTAAAAATAATCTTAAACAGAACAACAATATCTCAACAAACTTAGTTTTCTGACATTGTAGTTGTTAATTGAAGTTCTATGCTCTTTCCTCAGTGCAGCTCTTCTCCACAGGAAGTTACCGTCAAGATATTGCGAGGGTAATGCAAAGAATTGTCCCTATTGGTCTACACCACAATGGTTTCAAACTTTGGTTCAACCAACTTTTAGACATGAAAGCAAGTTGAGTGATTAAGATACAAATTCCTCCATGATTTTCAATTATTTAGAAGAATAATTACAAAGAATAAAAGAATTTTAGATCTTACAAAAAATCTAAAGAATAGTAGCGACGACATCGTCATACAACTCACCATACACTGGGTAACCCACCAATGGGCAACCGTATTAGGATTACAATAAAAACCATATGAAAGGATGGTTCATAAACCCCAACTTTGAAATTGCGTTGTGTGACATCCAGGTTGGTTACTTCTTCCGGCCGTAGGCATCTGCTATTCGAATGGATGTCCATCAATCTCACTAAACAATCAACCTCAATGAGCGAACAATAAGGATCATTGAGCAAGTATGCTTGACCCAACGGAATTTCTGGTTAACGTCATCTACATGCAATTGGTTATTCTGATATGTGCCCTCCTCATTATATCGCTCATTCGATCCCCTGTGACCTATAAAGAACTCAATCCAATTCAACGATTCTTGCATCGTCTGATCGGTCATATTCGCAACGCAGAACCTAAACCAGCCGGGCTGACTGCAATCACAAGAAGAACCGGGAGAAACATTCAACCCAATCTCTTTTAGGATTATCTTCCACAGTATAATCTCTCCTTCTTGGTTACGGGATTGCAGAAGATGTTTGAGATCCACCCAACAGAACAAACCTGCGCTTCTCTTTAGGCAATCGATGCCGGCTTCACGCAATCTAGAGAGGAACATTTCCTGTCTCTTTCGTACCCTCTTACTATTCTCTCCTAAATATTTCCTTACAAATTCCGTGTCCGATAGCATTGAAGCGATCGGGAGTTGTGTCTGTGAAGAAACCAACGAAAAACTGGACATTCTACGAGCAGTTGTAACCACCATGTCGTTGTAAGAGTAAATTATTCTGAATCGGAAGCCCGACAGTCCTAGGTCTTTCGACAGACTGTAAATAATGTGAACACTATCTCTGTGGGAAATATTTTCAGTGACCAAAATCTCTGCAATGCTTGTGAATTCTGGAGTTGAAAAGATCGATCCCGAATAGATCTCGTCGCAAACAAGGTGAATGCTCTTCTCTGACACAAAAGAGAGCAACTTTCTTAGAGTGGTAGCCTCCATAGTGGTTCCTAATAGCTTTGAAGCATTTGTTATCAAAAGGCCCTTTACTTGTATATTCTGAGCCCTGGCCTGTTGATATGCTGCTTCAAGGGCAGGTACCGTTATCTGGAAATCATTATCACTGCTACAGTGGACAGGTATGAGCTCGATCCCTGTCCGCCATTTTAGATCTCTATCAAAACTGCAGAAACAAGAACATTCATTCAGTCATGCTTTTGAAATGTTAGCACGCAATGATATTCAAAGGACAATTAAAAATGTTTTGCCATTTTTATGGTGTAATGTGGCGTTGAAGAGAAATATTTTGTGCCGAGATACATCCATAATTTTACACCAGCATGGTAGCACTAAAATCATATTTCATTATCACAGCTTACCCCGGGTAATACGGCGTTGGTACTAGAAAGGCTTCCCCATGATCAGCTAGACAGAATGTCAAGACCTCGTGGGCTGTAGTTGCTCCTACAGTGAGAACAATTTTATCTATTTCAAACTTCGTTTTTTTTGTAAATGTGTTAGAAAACCTGCACAAATGAATCTAGCTAGTAAAAGGTTGAACACACAGTTTTGCAGAGCAGAAACATTAAAAGAAAATCAAAAGAACAAAAGAATGATTCATTAGAAAATAGGTTACAATGATCATGATATAGCATTATTGGGTGAAGATCCCAAGGTAATGCACCATAGTGGTAATCAATGAGAAGACTCAACACCTACAACAAGTTCATGAGAGAACTCGCGAGTTGCGGAGTGAAAGAAGGAACAAATCAGGGAGTAAATCATGCATAAGAACTAACCAGTTGCGGAGTTAAAGAAGGAGCAAATCAAAGAGTGAACATGCAAAAGGAATCTTGCATGTAGTCCCATTCTCTAACTAAGAGTCCGCATGTAGGTGTGTAGTAGTTCCAACACCCCCCCTGAAAACCACTATAGGGAAAAATAGAAAATGGGCCCTGGTAACTAAGGCTAAAGGTCACCCAAAATACAGTGCAACTTGTACTAAAATTGAGGAAAGAGGGAAAACCTCGTGGAAACCCCATGCCCCCACCCTCCTCAAAAATACAATGTAATCAAAAGAAAAGAGGAAATAAAAGACAGTTGTTAAGCAATTGTGTCCTTCACTCCAAGGTGATCGCGCAGAGAGCGAAACTTCTGCTCAGTGAATGTGATAGTGAAGATGTTTGCAGTCTGTTCTGCTAAAGGGCAGAACTGAAAATCAATGACCCAATCATGTATTAAGTCTCTAAGGTAGTGCATATGGATCTTTATGTGCTTCGTCCGCTGCCACTGTACTAGATCCCTGCAAAATTTGAGAGTGCTCTCGTTGTCACACCAGATGACAATGGGCTGGTGGAACTGGACGCCCAACTCAGTGAGGAAGTGCTGTAGCCACAGAGCCTAAATGGTGATGTTGACTACTCCTCTGTAGTCGGCCTCAGCTGAAGAGAGAGCAATAGCAGCCTGCTTCTTGCTCGACCAACATATAGGGCCAGATCCTAAAGTGAGTGAATATCCGGAGGTGGACTTGCGATCAATGTTGTCTTCTGCCCAATCAGAATCTGTGAAGCCAAGGAGATTCAATGCAGTGTCTGTTGCATAGTGAATCCCAAAGGTGATGGTGCCTTGCACATATCGGAGGATGCGGTTGGCAGCATTCCAATGTAGCTCATGTGGCTCTTGCGTGTATCTGGAAACTGCCCCTACTGCATATGAGAGATCTGGTTTAGAGTGGGTGATGTACAATAAGCTCCTCACTAGCTGTCGGTAGAGAGTGTTGTCAACTAATGGAGTGTCACCTCCATCC
>APFE030533693.1:31160-65968 GCA_000404065.3 Pinus taeda | reverse complement strand
TTTGCTCACTCTAATATGGGTCTAAACTTTTATTTTAATTATATTTAATAAATTATTATTTTAAAAATTCAATTAAGATTAAAAAATTAAACTTAAATTTTGAAATATTTCTAAAATCTATAATAAAACAAAAATAACTAAATATTCTAGCATAACAATAGAATTCACATAAAGATAACGAGCAACGCACGAAGGGTGCTAATAGGTGCTAATACTCTATCCATTACATTGAACTTAGATAGATATAATTTTGCATATACTCTATCCATTACATTGAACTTAGATAGATATAATTTTGCATTGAACTTACATAAATATAACTTTGCCAAAAGATGTGAGATCACCACTAGCTGTATGCTCGAGAGAACCTAGGTAATCACGGTCGAAGCATATTATTTTTTGTTGAAACAGGCTTCTAAGAATAAAGTTTACATGGTTAAACTGGATGTTATCCCAGGGTTTATATTCGCAATGATAACTTTCCTTGGTGGTGTTAGGGTCTAATAATGCATGGGTTAAATTAGCGTTTAGCCAAGGGTTTATCCGCATTTGGTTCTAAACAGTTAATGAGCCGTGACCTTACTGGTTTTTCCTTTAAACTTTTATATTGGGGTGTTATTATAAAAGAAAATAGGAATTAATATTTATAAATAGGTCAATTTTCATATATATTTGAATGTTATTATAAAAAAATTTAAGAATTAATATTTATAGATACGTTAATTTTTCATATATACATTTTGGATGTTATTATAGAAAATTTTAGCTCATATTTTACCTTAAAATTAATTATATTAAAAATATGAGATTTTTTACAAATTAAATTTTTCAAATTTCTTAACTTCAAGTGAAAATTTTCTAAACTTCAAGCGAGAAAAAAAAAAAAAAATCATCAAGAATTTTACTAATATCGGAAGATTAATTCAAATAACAGAGAAGACAGCCTACATCTCTACCCTACGCAGTGTTGTTTTCGTAACTACAGCCGGAAACGTTCAAAGATCATCTATAGTCAATGGCCGTATTTGGCCTCTCTCGTGATAGTCTGAGGTGAGGTGATGCTGAAAGGACAGGAGATGTTCCAAATACACTTCTGAAAGCCACGAAAGACCAGGAGCATGTGCACAAAATTTGCACAAAACCAATTGAGAAAAAGACATCGTATCTTAATCAATCCCGTAATGTACAATTTCTTTTTGTTTTAATGCCGAGGTTGATTTGTTTTAATGTGGAGCTGGAGTTGATGGTACTCCATATAATGCTTGCAGTAGTCTATAACGCGATTTTTTGAAAGTTTTTCTGGCGGATTTTTTCGGTCAAAATCCGGCAGCAATTCATTGGAATCCCAAGTTTGATAGCTAGTTTCTGCACAATCAATGGCTCCCAGGGTTTTCCAGGGCGCTGAATCCAAATATGCAGTTAAAAAACTATTTTAACTGCTAAAAATCAAGATTTAACCTCATTTCTTCCGCCGGATTCCGTCACCGGAATCTCCAAAAAATCGCATTATAAATAACTCCATAATGCTTTTCTTCCCTGGAAGCAATATATTACACAGTAGGGAGGACCTTGGAGACCATCCATTCATTGTCTGCATATGCAGTACTCATATTTTGTCAATGTCTGTATACACAGTACTCATATTGTACAAATTTACCTACGTGGAGGAGAGTAAGTCACAGACAGCCGGGAGGACACGGAAGTGAATAATATATGAAACAGACAGAAAGCCATGGATGGTACAGGAACTACATGAGAAGATTACGTGGAAGATTTGTAACCATTTCGTTTTTATATACATATTCCTCGCTAGTGGCTTCCATCTTGAACTTACAATAACACAGTTGCAACCGAAGGATTGCACAAATTTCTGAAAACTTCCCGTAAAGTCGCTGTCGGTTTGTTTCGTCTGGGAAGGTGCAGCCCTCTGAGAGGTCCAAAAGAATACGATCGCAGATATGACAATAGATTAATCTGTTTTGTTTTGTTTTGGAGATTGCAGCTATCGGTAGTAAATATTGAGCACGCTATATAAAGTATTAATGGGCAGTAGTTATATATACCCATCGTTCGTTTTTGGGAAACCAAAATCAAACCGTAAACATATACACCTCGGCTCAATTAATTCCCTATCACATGTTATTTATTTTCGGCCGCAACGATCTAAAAATATATGGTGAGAGATATATAAGGACTATGATGTCCTCTGGACAATTTTTATTTATTAATCTAGAAGATGGAAGGATATTCTATTAAAGAATAAATTGATGTTATCATAATTATAATGTATACAAGGATGGAATAACATTTTAGGTAATAATAAAATATGGTTATATAATTATGTTACAATAATGGTTTATTTAAGAAACGCGAATTAATTGGCATGTGTTATTAATACTTCACTATCAAAAACCAATTTTTTAATATGGTGTCCAAATGGAACAAATCTCAAATTCTATCAGTGAGTGTCAAATAACACATCACCCCTGTGAGCATCACCCGATGCAATGAGTGCTAAGTGAACTATTCAAAAATCATGATTGATGCTATGTGATTCGTTCGATGCAATGAGTGCTAGGTGAACTATTCAACAATCATGATTGATGCTATGTGATTCGTTCTCCACATTTCACTAGTTTCAATCCGCTCACACCCGATGCAATGAGTGTTAAGTGAACTATTCAAAAATCATGATGCAATGAGTGCTAAGTGAACTATTCAAAAATCATGATTGATGCTATGTGATTCGTTCTCCACATTTCACTAGTTTCAATCCCACTTCTTCACCCCTGTGACCATCACCCGATGCAATGAGTGTTAAGTGAACTATTCAAAAATCATGATTGATGCTATGTGATTTGTTCTCCACATTTCACTAGTTTCAATCTGCTCACACTCTGATGCAATGAGTGTTAAGTGAACTATTCAAAAATCATGAGAAATTAGTCAGTTACGACTACCTCCCGATGCAATGAGTGTTAAGTGAACTATTTAAAAATCATGAGAAATTAGTCAGTTACGACTACCTCTCATGGAAATGGTCATACGTGAATGACTTACCTAACGCAGTTGAATCCCAAAATGATATCTAAAATATATAAAGTTATAAAAAAAATTATTGCCAAATTTAAAGGTTTTTTTAATAAAGCCAAAGACTATTTATGTTGAAATAAAATATTAATTATATTTATTAAAAATTATAATTAAAAAAATATAAAATTACGACCTAAAGAGAGCAAGGTTGCTTCAAAATTAAAGCAGATAGGTTTATTTACACGAAAAACAAATATTTAATATAATACAGTTTGTTTATAAGAAATTTCAATTTGAAGTGTAAAATAAAAACCATTAAAAACTAAAATTTTCGCTCTAAAATGTGGATATTCATTTATAAAATTCAATCATTATAAAAAATGTGTATTTTATCATAACAGTAAGAGATGAAATAATGATAATCCCATATAACCTATTAGTTATCACAAAAAAGATTATTAAGAAATAATTTTAACTTTTAAAATAATTTATAATATTATATGTAAATTGTAAATAAGTGATTATTGGTCATAATGATTGGATAAAATGATCTTGTGTTTAAATTGTGTGAAATTTTTTATATAAATCTTTATGTTGCACGATACCCATCCTTGCCATAAGTCATGACGTTCACTCCGTTCTAGTGATCCGAGGACTTCATAACTCGTCGGAGAAGTTCCAAATTTGTCGGGGACTTGATGGAGAACTTGGGACTTCAAGGTCGTCCCCTGGCCATCCCTCAAAAAATCGAGGACTTTTGGGGACTTCCAAAATGTCCATCAATAAATCGAGGACTTCTAGACATCCCCAATATAATTGATCTAGGTGGATATTGGTGGCCACCCGCTTATTCCTCTTGGACCTTCACCATTGTTTCTTTTCGTTTTTCGGGTTTCCTTAATTGTAGCACAGTTTACTATTTTTGATAGTTTTTCGTGTCATGAACTTCTGGAGCCATTTTGAGGCCGTAAACGATGTTTTTTGGGAAAACCACTAGTCGAAAATATATATTTTCACCTTACTATTGATTGTTAGAAGTTGTAGTCCTCGGATAGATATTTCTAACTAGGTATTGTGTGCGTCAAACAAATATTGCATGCCAAAGTTACGACCCCGGGAAGTTGATGTACCAACTTACCCCAACAAGGCCCATAGTTTGGTGTCTCATTTCCTAGGGTTAGGTTTTTGGATGTTTACAATTTTCCATTGTTTCTCAATAATAAATAGGCCTTCAAGCCTCATTGTAAGAGTGTTCAGAGGCATGTAGCCACCACATCTCTTCTCAGAGATAAACTACCATCCCCCGAGCTACTCTATTCCCATTTTGAATGTAAGCATATTTTAGTTCTTTGATATTAATGAAATGAAGTTTTATTTCTGTTACATCTTTGTGTGTATGATTATATCTGTGATTTGTTTCGTTCTTGTTTAAATTTGGATCAGTGGTATCAGAGCGGTCTGCTTTTTCTCCATCCTTCTTTGCATGTTCCCAAAGAGGTCGGGGTATAAGGAGTTAGGGCTCAATCTAGTTGAACCTTTGCAAGATGAGCCTCACAAACCCTAATGGACAGTCATGGGGGAAGAAAATAAAGAAGAGGGAGTGGGAAATCCTATCAAGATATTCCTCGAGGAAGCCCTCCAAAAACAAAGGAACACGATGATGGATAACTTTGCCTAGATCCTTCAAAGCTTGCCCATCGGCGGTGCATCCACATCTAGCAGCCACTCTAGAGGCACCACCCCTTTTAAGGTACAAGTAAACATTATCATTCTCATATTTGATGGCCAAATACATGCAGAAGCCGTAAATAAATGGTTAAATCTACTATAAGGATATTTTATGTTCATGATTTTTCCAGCTGGGAAAATATTACTTTTTCTCTTCTCAAATCCGTCCCTCACGTCAAGGGTTGGTGGGAAACCTAGTGTGAGCAGAAGGATGAAAATGTGCCCCCACTATTTTCACTCACACCCACTTGGAATTCATTCTAGGACGTCATCAATGAGTAGTAATACCTTATCGCAAGCTATCAAGATAGATACATATATTGGACCACACTGTAGAAGGGAAGGGACCAAGATGTGTGGAAGCTTACTAATGTTTTTAATACCCTTCACACGAAGTTGGGTATCAAGGATTCTAAGAAACATTTGGTACTCAAGTACCGCGGCTGCCTACGCAAGTACATTTAGGATGAGATGGAGTTCCTGGACATCTCCTCGGTCGACACGAAAAACCGATACACTGTCAAGATTGAGAAGAAGCTTAAACATAAAAAGCGAGACTTTGGGTATACAAATCCGAAGCAAGGGAAAGGTGCCCCCAAATCACAGAGCAAAAGACAAAGCCAAGGAGAGGAAACCTAGTACAACCGGTCAAAGCCACAAGCAAAGAAAAACGTCGCGAAGCCAAAGAAGGAAATAAGAAAGTCGTGTGAGTTCCATAAGAGCTCCACTCACAACACAAGTGAGTGTCAGGCCAAGATGAAGGCTTCTGAATTAGATGCATGTTCTGACTTTGAGTCAGAACTCGACAAGGGGAATGACAAAGGGAAGCAGATTATCGATGCAGAGCCCAATGCCACCGTTGTCACCAGGAAGATAAAAAAGGAGAAACCCAAAGATCCAGAGGAGAAAGAGTGCCTCTTCCACTCCCATATGTGGTTAAAGGGTTCACCGCTATAATTCATTGTCGACAGCGGGAGCCAAAAGAACCTCATTTCAATGAAGGTCATGTTGGCTATGTGGGGCCTGACCCAGGTTCAACAGTGAGTTTAGCCAAGCAAATCCTGATATTATTGGCCCTTTCGGTAAGAGTCCACGGAGTGTGGATTGAGGTCTCACCCGAAGTAGTATGGGAGGGTGATGGAACTAGGTTTCCGCACCCTAGGGATGTCTTGATGAGGGTTCTAGAGGTTTGCGATCCTAATCTGCATGTTGTGCTGCTTTGCGTAGCTTCCTATTCCTCTGTACCTGTGCGCACCTTCGTCTTATTCCAGTCTGAACCTTACTATAATATTATATTAGTGTTTAACTTAGTTTGTGCATGCCCAATATTCTTATTACTTATTCAACTACCAGATTAGCACCAGTACTTGAAAGCAATGCAAATGCATAAAGATAACCAGAACATAGAAATATAGATCTACAAGCAAATGCACAATATTCAGAATCAATCTTATCTTTATTAGGCTTAGGTTCAGTTACAACCCGACTCTACCCTGCGCACTCAGTTGTGGACTCTACTAGGCCTTTGTGCACTCAGTTGTAGATCCTCTAACCATGCCTTCACATTTATCTTTTCTCAAAACTAAGACTAACTTTACACTTAGAGCCTCGCTCTATTTATACAATCCCATGGTCCACAGACCATGGGTAAGCTGACATACCATACATTCAATTACATTATTTTAGGGCGGACAACCCTAGACTCTCGCACTCTGCGCCCACATTTCGTGGGGTCTTTACATTACACTTACCAAAATTTAGGCTTCAAGCCACAAAAACATGTTATGCGGGGATCTGCTGCCCATTATGTCCCCAACACAATCATCGTGACTTGTCCCGAGTCATTTTGCTAGTGCGGCGATATTTGCGTAAAGTCCATCTAACTGTGCCTATACTTCACGAAGACCTGTAGCACACCGCTCTACCGTTCGGTGGATCCCTTCTGCTCGCTTGGTCGAACGCTCATTGTCAGGGTCAACTCCCTATCTCAGGTCATGCATTCCTTTCATTTGTGCGAGTTTTCCTTCAATGTTAGTCATGATGAGGAAGGCCTCATCAATCTAAGGCTAGACATGTGCTTTAAGTACTGCCTCTTTTTGGCACGCTGCGTCCACTTGATCTTTCAATGCCTTTACCTGTTGTAGCCTCACGAGCCGTTGAGTTAGGACCACTATTTGTGTTGTCCTGTGCACACTATCTTATTACATTTGAAGCTCCTATGCCTCTGTTTCCAACCATTGTATGGTGGGGTCCTCCTGTAAGGTTGTGAGGACCTCAAAGGATTCTTCCAACAATGTGGTGCAGCTCTGCACTTCCTGTTCAATTTCTTCCAACCCTTTTCAGATATCACCGGCACGCTAATCTCGAATTTCTATGGGCATGGAGGGTTGCGACTTTAATCATAGTTTAGCAATTTGCAAGTTGAGGTCCAGCTGGATCCTTGTAGCTTCCTCCTTCGTCTCACGGAATCCACTGGCCAATTTGTGGATCTGCATTCCTACTGGCAGATCTATCACAATTTCCAGTTCTAGGACGTGGCAACATGCTTCCTCTACGATCTGCTCCAACTGCTAGTTCCGAGCCACCGCTACATCATGTTGTAGGATAAGTTGTTCGATGTTGATTCGTTGTTCACTTAGCATTTGCACTATGTGTGCCTCCTTAGAGCAGAGTTCTGTCATTTCTCCATCCTATAGTTGGTATAAAATATCCCGCGGAAGGGTATCCAAGTTTAGGCTGAGTCCCTTGATTCATCCTACCGCAGCTCTATCTTCCATGCTGTCCGTTGTCAGTGCTCCTTCCGAAAGCACGACGGTGTTAACCATTTTGGTCCACAACAAGTGCTCTGTTGCCAATGCTCTCGTGGCACCATAGATGGCTACCATTCCTTCTTGTGGGAGTCGCACCTGAAGTCCCTGCAGTTGTGCCCTAAGTGCCCCCAACACATTCGGCTGCTTCGTCATTGCTTCTTAGAACACCTCCCTGGTGACCTCACGAACCATGTCGCCGATGTCGTATAGATCACCCTCTGTCAGTGTAATAGGCTCCCCATCCAATTTGGAAGCCTTGGTCTTCTTTCATGGCCCTGTTCATTCCATTTCGCGTGACCGTTTCAATTGTTTAGAGGTGGTGCTTGGGTCAGCGCCTTCTGCCGTATCGTCTGTCCCATGTCCTGTGGTCAGATCCAAGTCTCTTTCCTCCTGCATTGTGGTGGCCCCTACTGTTGCTATTTTTTTAGTGGCCTTGGTCTGCTTTGCAGCGGCCTTCGCTGCCTTGCAGGAAGCCCTTACTCGGTGAGCTGCTCATTCTGCTTCTGTTGTGCCAGCAGCTTGGCAGCATCCTTTTATCTTTATATTGCTGCCTCATCACGCGTTACCAGATCCGGGGCGTGCTATTCAAGTGGCAATGAGTCGAGCACCGTGAAAACAAAGTCATTAATTGCGATGAATGGGAGTTTGGTCCAATTTTACTATGGATCCTTCTGCGCCTTGATATACACATTGTGCATATCTGCCTTAAAGTCTACAAAGCTTCACAGACTATAGTATACTCTGGGGGATAGGCGTGGCCATTTGTTGATCCAAATCCGTACACTTGCCTCCATGAGTATCCAGAAGATCTTGATCTTGCAGATTTGCGTAGCGTGCCTTATCGCCCATAGCGACACGTATTTCATTGCCTATGGCAAGTCCTGGTCAAGAGGAGGAAACTCACTGTCCTCCGGTAATTCCCCTGCAACCAAAAAGATGGACAAGAGCAACCACGCGTGGAAGGTCTTACCTTGCTCGTGGGCCTCCTTGTAGTTCATCAGGAACTCCTCGCAAAGGAACTGTGCCCAGTTGAACTGTACCCCCTCGACACATTATTCTACCAGCATGATGACCATTGCTGGTACCACTTTGCCGCAGAATTTTCTTATAACTTTTCCTGCCAGCAACTGGGTGGCTACACGCACCCCTTTTTCTTGAATGCTAGTAATGACATAGCCCCTCTGCTTCTTCTCTAACCTATATTTCTTCTTCATGGCTTCTGCGAGTGCCAAGTCTCCACTTTGGCCAACTATTTCTAAGGGGCCCCTTCTTGTATTGGGAAGGTGAGAAATCCTATGAATTAGCTTCGTCGTAATGGGAATCGGCTCCTCCAACCACAAGTACCCATCATGCACTAGGCAAGGCAGTTGCCTTATGATGAATATCGTGATTGGTGCTCGGTGAAATTGTGGAATCCATATTAGGTGGAGTAGCCCAGCCTCCTCCACCATGCGTAGCCATTTCCGAGGTTGTAGCACTATAACTGACCCGTTATTGCTTTGTTTCATAAGTTGGCTAGTCACTAGATGTCTTTTTGTTGTCCGCGAGGTCCCAATATTCAAATTTCGTCATGGGCACACAGCCCAAGACTGAATCCTCAAATAGAATTCCATCTGGGAGGAGTGGGGTTTTGAGCGTTCTTTTAACGGTATCCACATCCTTAGGTAATTTTTCTTTCCCTTTCCGTGGGGGGCCATATTTGGCCAGTTTTACTGCAGTGCGCACTAGCTGAATGTCTTCCTCTACTTCTTCATCTAGTTCAATCTCTTCTGCAAAGGCCTAAAGATCCTCCTCATCATCTGTCTCAATATTAACCATTTTTCCCTTGTCTTCCATAGATAGTTTATCGAACTGCGGATTTCACGGAGACATACGGACTAGTCCTATTGCCTGTGGATCCTTTTTGGGCCTCGGTGTCCAGGGAAATTTAGGGATTTTTGGTGCATCCCCTATCGGTGGTGTAGAGCTCTGCATGGATCCCTTGGTTGTTGACATCATTCTAATCAGGGAATCTTGTGTCTCCTTTGACAATGTTTCAAACCATGGACTTGCTCTCACAGCCTCCAAATTCGTCAGGTTCATACCCAATTGATAGTGCAACAACTGAATTCTCAAAATGCCAAGGGTTGTTCAATGGAGAGCCACCTATGATTTATAAGCCCTATTGAATTCAAATTTGACCATTTGCCCCATATTCAGCTCATTAATGCGAGATTGGCAGCAGATAGTCCTAATATAGTTCTGTCTTTGTGTCTTAATTGTCTGTCGTCCGCTCCTCTTTGCCTTAAATTGGACATCTTGCCATGAACAGTGAAACCAACAGTCACTTTCTAGCCTCCCCGCATGACAGCGCAGCCCCTTGTGCACGAACGTGACCCATGCATCATATTGTTCCCGTGTGCAGCTTCTATGTCACGCAAATCCCATACACACTCTTTTATAGCCCCGAACTCTCTTTCAACTACTTGGAGCGCTGAGACTGGGCTTCCTACGAAAAGTCAGGTTGTCGCATCACTGGTGTGAGACTGCAGGTCACCTTCCAACCCGGTCCATAGGCCTTCCTTTGTTACCCTCGCACAAGTCAGTGCCTCACGTTCTTCCTTATGCGGTGTGCTTCCCTGCTTACTTTGTTTGATAAGGTGTGGTCACAGCGATGGTAGTAGAGCTAGAAATTCTTAGCGACAATCTTCTAGTGCAGTGGTATGGCTGCCCATACGTTGTCGTATCCTTCTGTCGACGTGTAATGCTTGCGCAATTTTGGTTTCCACTTTTCTGATATCCGCGTCCATTAACATGCTTTTCTGCTTCGGTCATACTTGATCTTCTTCGAGTTCGTGAATCTCAAGGTTCCCTCGCCGAATGGCTTCTTGAATCTGCATATGTTCGTCCTCGCGTGACTGCATAATATCTTCGCTCTGGTCCTCGTGTGTTGTCCCAATTATGGGAGTTATTGCATGAGGATTACTTTCCAAAGCTATGAACTCGACTATGCTCATCGTCTTCAGAATCATTCCCGCGCTCAAGTTATTTTGCATGGCCCTATAGGCCCATCGGACCGCTGGTATGCACAGGTCCCAATTAGTTCGTTCCACCTGGTAAACTATGTTCATGATTTCGCATAGATTTTTGAATGCTTTGACATGGAATATTTGTGGTGTGCATCGCTTTTCCTGCTGCCACATCTGGTTCTGATTTCCAATCCTTAGTCTGGGGTGTGCTTGCACAACACACTTCTGCACCCATCAACATAGGTGGGCATGTAAACTGCTTCGTCCTGACTGCCTGGATCTCATTCAACATTGGGGACTTCCAAACCGTAATTGCATCCATCTTCTACATTCGTGCCAGTTTCCAATGGTCTTCTGATGTGTACTCCACCATCATGTGCATGTTGCGTGTAGCGCCCATTCCGACACACCACACTGTTGCTGTTTCGGTACTGCACTTTCAAATTTGTCTAGGAATTCATCCACCGTTGTTACTCCATCATATGTTGGCAGTTCCCTTGTCTCTATCATCACGCAACACAGTGATCTAATCATCATGTTGCAATTTAGCATTGTCACTTCATGCAACTAGTTCTGCCAACGTTCTACTTCTTCATATGAATCCAAAGTACAGGAGCTATCACGCTCCCACGAGATTCTCCCATCTACAGTTGGGTTCACTCGATCCTAGTCTCACACTGTTATCTGGTAAAATACAATCTAGCTCATCGTCGCACACTGGTTTGGTGTAGCACGCTCGTTCGGCTTGATCTAATAAAACTACTACACGTAGGGACTTTTTCTCGAATATCATCTTTCACTTCTTCAGGTTAATGACTCCATTCATATCAGTGGCCTAGTCTATTCCTAGCAATACGAGATAAGGATTGTTGTCATGGACAATTTCTATTACTTCAAAGTCTGTCTGTGTGCTCATGCCTTTGATATCCACTGTCACCCCTTGCAACCTCCCCATGGGAAAAATCTTTTGTTGGTTCACCATTCATAATTGAATAGGGGACCACTATAGCACGGGCCTGCCCATGCATTCCCATGTCTACTTTGGTAACACATTCGCATCTGAATCCAAGTCTAGGATTACCTGATCCATTCGTACTCGCCAATCTGCTCCGTCAATCTCATTTCCCTCCCAGTGCGCAATGCATGCTTTCCCAGTTTCCAGACTACGCGCGGTTCCTCTGATCCTGTGCACCTAGTGATCAACTATTGTAGTCCCTTAACTGCCTTATTGTCGTGCAACAGTTTCATGCATGTCTCCAAGAAGGTAGTAAGCATAGAAGGATCCATCCTTGGCTCTGGTTGATCCTTACTACCTGAATTGGAGGCCTCCGCTAAGCTCTTCTTAGCTTCCACGAATGTCTCCTTTGCGTGTTTTAAGTCAAACTCAGGTTCCTTTGTAGGATCCTTGCGAACCCATGTATCCTCCTCGCGCTAATTCCCCTTATCCTCCCCTGTGGTCGCACTGCTTCTTAGCGTCATGTTCACATTTGGGTCTTCTTTGCATAGTTCAGATCTCATCATTTGGATAATTTGAGTCAGAGGAGGCTGGAGTACCCCTTTCTCGCACATTTGTGCGATCAACGTAGGATAATCTACTGCTTCATGATCGAATTGAGCACAATATGAACAAGATATTCTCGTCGGGTTGGTACAATTGTGGGTGTAGTGCCTTGGTCCTCCGCAATTGTAACAAATTAACTATCTGCGGCCCCTTCTTGGCCCCATTCCTCCTCATCCTTGACCTCGACCCTAAAATCCAGTGCGTGCCATCCCTACTGCTGGGTCGAGGGTTCGCATTTCTGTCTACATTTGATAGACTTAGGTCCGATCCATCATTAACTTGTAGCTACGACACGTATGCTCATCGTGGCCTATTGACCTACAGAAATTACAAAACGGTTTTTGGGGTGCCAGTGTATACTTCTGCAACAAATAACAATTATCTGTCATGTGCTTTCCTCCTATCTGATAGATCGCGCACCATAATGCAGGTGTCGTACTCGGCTCTTCCTGTGCCTCTAGTCTCAACAGCATTGCCCCCCGCCAAGTAGTTCACAAATACTGGATAGTGATCCTTGTGATGGCCCTGGCCTTTGCATTTTACGCACCATACTTCCTCACACGCCTCTGGCCACGATGCCCTATCCTGCCTCAAGCTCTGCATTTCCAGGGAGAGATTTTGTAGTTGTGCGTGGATTTGTTGAACCCCCAGCCTCAGATCCTGTATCGGTGTTTCATGCAACCTCCTCGTCATTTACAATGCTTCGGCCTGGGTAGAAAGTTTATGTTGTGACAACGTCATCCTTAGGTGCGGTGTTAGAGATGCCATAAACCATGCGTGATGCTACGCATCTGTGAATGTCATATTAGCCTCGCGGATCATACTCTTCAGCTGCTGATCCAGATCCTAAGGGATCTTGCCTAGAAGCATTGCGATCTCTTTAAACCCAATGATTGACTATGTTTCTGATTTTTGTCAACTAAATTCTCTGTTCAACGCATTCTAGATCTTTGTTGTTGTTGCATTTGATGATCATTGGAGTGCTTGATATACCTTGTCAACGCGAGATCTTGCAGCACGCTCACCAATGTAGCCTTCTCAATGTTGTCGTATGTGACCCCTTGTGCTTCCAACACCGCTCTTACCATGAACCAAAACTAGTCCGGACCTTCATTCCCTACTCTGAATACGGGTAGCTTGATCATGCTTGCCATGCTGAACTGCGGGGGTGGTGGAGGTGGAGTGCGTGGAGATGGAGATGAGGGAGGTGAAGCGGGTGGTGGTATGGGTGGAGGTGGTAACTGTAGAATGCACTGCCTTATCAAACTGACCACACTTCTCAGAGAGACTCGAGCGAGCTCTTTCTCGCTCTCTTGTGAAGGTGAAATTAAGGGACTGTTTCCTAATCCCTCAATACCTTTGTAGATCTTTCCACTGCGCGTCGTTCCAAACATCAAGGTATTCGCATAACTCGCTTTTCACATAACAACATCTTAATCCAAGTATTCAAATATTTGATGTACTTACCTCGTTGTCCCTTGAGAAAACATTATGCTTCGTTATAGCTCACAGTCGTGTCTATCACAAACTCAGTGATAAATCCCCCTATTATCCGGTCGAGCCAATGGTCCACAACTTGCGTGATATTATCTTTTGATGGCTCTAGTCTGCACACTAATTCCAGAGTCCACACTATCGGTTGGTCGAGCTTAAACCTTCCCTGGCTGTTGGCTAACCTCACGACCCACTCGTATAGTTCAGAAGGAAAGGATGAGAAGAAGATATCATGGATTTCCATATACACGTAGTGATCCAACCACCTTTTCTCGGATACCTATGGGGTTTTGTTTTCCTGTGTTACAAACTCGTGAATGTTCTTGTCCAACCACTCTTCAATTTCCTTCTTTGTTGGGTTCTAGTGGCACGACATCGGACATCCCTTAGGTAGATCCCGGTCCTAGCAACAAAACCATTTGTTGGCTACGTTGGGCCTAACCCAGATTCAACAGTGAGTTTAGCCAAGCAAATCCTGATACTACTGGCCCTTTCGGAAATAGTTTGCAGAGCGCGGACTGAGGTCTCACCCGAAGTAGTATGGGAGGGTATTGGAACCAGGTTTCTACACCCTAGGGATGTCTTGATGAGGGTTCTAGAGGTTTGCGATCCTAATGTGTGCACTCTGCTGCTCCACGCAGCTTCCTATTCCTCGCAACCCGCGCGCACCTTCGTCTTATTCTGGTCTGAACCTTACTGTACTATTATATTAGTGCTTAACTTAGTTTTTGTGGGCCCAATATTCTTATTACTTATTCAACTGCCAGATTAGCGCGAGTACTTGGAAACAATGTAAATGCATAAAATAACTAGAACATAGAAATAGATCTACAAGTAGATGCAAAATATTTAGAATCAATCTTATCTTTATTATACTCAAGTTCAGTTACAACTCGACTCCACCCTGCGCATTCAGCTACAGGGGTCTGCGCACTCTATTGTAGACTCTACTAGGCCTCTGTGCACTCAGCTGTAGAGCCTCTACCTACCACTACGACCCAATACACTTTAGATTCACTTCCATCCTCTAACCATGCCTTCGCATCTATCTCTTACTTCTCAAAACTAGTACTAACTTTACACTTAGAGCCTCACTCCATTTATACAATCCCATTGTCCATGGACCATAGGTAGGCTAACATACTGTACATTCAATTACATTATTTTAGGGTAGACAACCCTAGTCTCTCGCGCTCTGCGCTTGCATTTCCCAGGGTCTTTACATTACACTTAACCAAAATTCGGGCTTCAAGCCCCAAAAACATGCTATTGGGGGGATCTGCTGCCCAACATGTCATGAAGAGGTTGGGCTTACCGACCACAACACACCCACAACCCTACACCATCGGGTGGCTTCACTAAGGACGAGATCTTCATGTCAGCGAATAGTGTCGCTTTCCGTATAGCATCAAGACCTTCACAGATGAGTTATTATGTGACGTTGCCCCTCTTGATGTTTGTGATGTATTATTAGGCCAACCATACTTGTGGAAATGACATATTGTGTATGAGTCAAGGCCTCGTGTTGTTATTGTTACCTTGGGAAATAAGCTTTATAGGATACCAAAGGCAGCACCGCCTACGACATCTCTTTGGTCACTACTAAACAATGCATAAGGTCATTTCAAAAATTGGAATTTTTTTTCCTAATGATACGCTCTTAGGGAAAGAAGAATATGATGGCCACAACCTCTAGACAACACCTCTCCATAGGAAAAAGACAGATGGACAAGGTTGTCGAGGAGTATGAGGACATCTTCACCTTCCTTGCAAGGGTGCCTGTGCAATGTTACATCACGCACTCCATCAATCTAACCCCGTGTGCATCATTCCACGAAAGGACCAATCTATCAGTGCTTTGTTCTGGAGAACGATGAAATCAAGAGGTAGATTCAGGAGCTGCTGAAGAAAGGTCACATCAAAATGAGTTCATCACCCTGTGGGAGCTAGACCATGTTGGTACAGAAGAAGGATGGGACTTGGAGGCTTTGTATTGACTATCGGGCACTGAACAAGATGACTATCCAAAATAGGTACTCAATCCCATGGATTTATGATCTTCTAGACCAACTCAAGTGGGAAGAATATTTCAGCAAGATCGACTTGAAGTTTTGATATCACCAAGTACCAATTGAACCCTCTGATGTGTCTAAGACTCCATTCAAATCCAAGGAGGGCCTTTTTGAATGGCTGGTTGTGCCTTTCAGGTTGATGAATTCTCCTACAAACTTCATGAGTTTGATGGATGACATATTACAACCATTCACCAACTCATTTGTAGTGGTATACTTGGGTGAAATCCTGATCTTTAGCAAGAGTTGGGAAGAGCACCTCCACCACATCCGAGAGGTTCCCCAAAAACTGCCACAACACAAGGTGTGTGCCAATTTGGAGAAATAAAATTTTGGCATGACTCAGGTTTAGTATCTGGAATACATTATTGGTGAACGGGGGGTGCATGTGGATCTAGCCAAGATCCAAGTCATTTGAGATTGGCCATCCCCAACTACTCTAACAGAGCTCCATATCTTTCTCGATCTTGCCAATTTCTACCGCAGGTACATGTTGGGGTTCTCTTATATCACTTGGCCCTTGATTCAAGTCATCAAGGGAGGAGTGAAAGCGAAATTATTTTGTTCTGAATCCTAATAGAAGGTGTTCATAGAGTTGAAACATCACCTTTGCTTTGCACCAATTCTCACATTACCTCACTTACAACAACCATTTGAGATCAAGATAGATGCCTCTCACTATGCTATTGGGGCAGTCCTTACTCAACATGGGCATCCAGTGGCATATCATAGTGAGACTGTTTTAAACACAGTCTGTTAGTATCCCACTTATGACAAAGAGATGTATTCCATTGTGTAGGTCTTCTGATAAAGGAAGCATTACATTTTGGGGAAGGAAACGGTCATCCACACAACCCACTGATCCCTGCAATTCATATAGATGCAAGGGAAGTTGAAAAATGATCGCCATAAGAAGTGGTCCAAATACATACACCAGTTCCATTTGAATATCAAGTACAAGAAGGGCATCACCAATAATGTTGCACATTGCCTTATCCGACTCCCGATCATGGTGTTAACCACCGTGCTCAACTCTTGTGGGCATGAGACTTCTGATTGGCCACTTCTCTATAAAAGCAACCCAAAATTCGGCCACACATACCAGATGCTCTTGTAGGGTCAGCAGGTGCTAGATTTTCACCTCCAGGATGCACTGTTATGCCACCTGGGACATCTTTTTGTTCCTTCAAGAGAGTGTGCTAAGATGATTTTGGAAGCACACTATAGTTTGACTGTTGGGCATTTTAGGGTTGAGAAAACAATGGCAATATTGCTGAATTATTTCTACTTGACGAATCTTCAAGAGGATGTTGGAAAGTACATTAGATCCTACACTCCCTGTGCCATTTCCAAACCGACCATAAAGAAGCAAGGCCTCTATACTTCTTTGCCTACTCCTAGTCGACCTTGGGAATCCATCTCCATGGATTACATGTCGGGCCTTCCTTCTACTAAGCATGGAAAAGACTGTGTTTTTTGTTCATCGACAGATACTCGAAGATGGCCATTATGGCGGCCCGCTAGAAGAATATCACAGCAGAAGCCACTACTAAAATCTTATTTGAATGAGTGTGGCTACACTTTGGGATCCCGCAGTCTATCATCTTAGATTGGGACAACAGTTTCCTCATTACATTTTGGTCGAGTCTCTAGTTGATGCTAGACACCAAGCTCACTAAGTCCACAACTTTCCATCTTCAAACTAATGGCCAAACAAAGGACGTTAGCAGGATAATCATACACAGTTTGTACATGTACGACTCAAAGCATCCACGCACATGGGATGAGAGCCTCCCCTATGTTCAGCACAACCATAACCGGGCTCTCTACAACCTAACTAGCCACAGCCCTTTTTAGGTGGGTTTGGGACTCTAGCCACTATGTCCCAATTATGTCGCCATACCATTTGCAGCTACTTAGGTAGATTCAGCTCAATTCGAGTCCAAATCTGACAAGGCAAACAACTTCATTGAACACATTCTGCACATCCGCCAATGGGTCCATGACATATTGGACAGAGCCAATACTAAGTACAGGCAGTGACATGATCAACATCAGGAGCCACACAAGTTCCAGGTGGGCAACAAAGTTTGGCTACATTTGGAGAAGTTCGCTTCGCTGGGCTGCACTACAAGCTTTGCCCGCTTTGATATGGGTCATACACAATCACCAAGGAAATAGGAGACAATACCTTCAAGCTTCGTATTCCACCATTCCTTGATCTACACCTAGTGTTCAATGTGGACCGCCTTTGTTCCAAGTTTCCACCATTGTTGGACACATCCAACATTGCAAGACAACTCACACCAATAGAGCTAAACCCAGACTGCATGGAACAAGCCACAATTGATCAGATCAGGGACACATAGATCAAGAACATCCAACATCAAAGGATCCAATTATATTGAGTTGTCAAAGCAGGTCAACTCCTTCACTAGGGCAAGTGGCTCACTAGAGACCAAGTTAAACAAAATTTTCCTCATCTCATGGAGGAACTCAACGCAATGGGGACTATTGCTTCCTGAGTGGGGAGGAATGATCTAGGTAGATATTTGTGGCCACCCTCCTATTCCACTTAGACACCCACCATTGTTTCTTTCAGTTTTTTAGTTTCCTTAACTGTAGCGCAGTTTACTATTTTTGGAAGTTTTTCAGGTCATGAACTTCCAGAGCCATTTTGAGGCCCTAAAGGATTTTTTTAGGAAAACCACCGGTGAAGAATATGAATTTTCACCTCGATATTCACTATCAACAGTTGTATTCCTTAGATAGATATTTCTAATGAGGTATCATGTGCGTCAAATGGAGATCGTATGCTAAAGTTACGACCCCGGGAAGCTGAAGTACTAACTTACCCCAACGGGACCCATAGTTTGGCGTTTCATCTTCTAGGGTTAGGTTTTTCGTTTTTAGGGTTTTTTATTGTTTCTAAATAATAAATAGGCCTTCAATCTCATTTTAAGAAAGTTCAAAGGCATGTAGCCGCCACATCTCTTCTCAGAGATAAGCTATCATCATCGGAGCTAGTTTATTCCCATTTTGTATGTAAGCATATTTCAGTGCTTTGATATTAATGAAATGAATTTTTATTTCTGCTACATCTCTGTGTGTATGGTTATATCTATAATTTGTTTTGGTCATGTTTAAATTCAGATCAATGGTATCAGAGGGGTGTCCTCTTTCTCGATCCTTCTTTGCATGTTCCTAACGAGGTTGGTGTATAAGGAGTTAGGGCTCAATCTCATTGAACCTTTGCAAGATTAGCCTCCAAAACCCTTATGGATGCCCATGCTGGAAGAAACTAAAGACGAGGGATCGAGAAATACTATTAATATATTCTTCGAGGAAGCTCTCAATAAATAAAGGAATGCAATGATGGATAACTTTGCCCAGATCCTTCAAAGGTTTCCCACCGGTGGCACATCGACATCTAGCAGCTACTCTGGAGGTGCCACTCCTTTTAAGGTACAAGTAAACTTTGACATTGCCATATTTGAGGGCCAAATAGATGCATACATCGTAGATAAATGGTTAAATATACTAGAAGGAGATTTTATGTTCATGATTTTTCCAGCTGGGAAAAAATTACTTTTTTCTCTTGTCAAAGTCACCCCCCATGACAAGGGTTGGTGGGAAACCCACTGTGAGCAGAAGGATGAAAGTACGCCCCCACTATTTTCCATCACACCCACTTGGAATTTGTTCTAGGATGCCATCAAGGAGTAGTACTACCTTATCGAGAGCTATGAGGATAGAGACATAGAGTGGACCACACTGCAGAAGGGAAGGGACCAAGACTTGCCAAAGTTTACTAATGTTTTTAATACCCTTTGCACGAAGTTGGGTATCAAGGATTCTGAGAACCATTTGGTACTCAAGCAATGTGGTTTCCTACATAGGTACATCTAGGATGATATGGAGTTCCTGGATATCTCCTCGCTCAACATGACATACCAATAAGCTGTCAAGATCGAGCATAATATTAAACAGAAAAAGCGAGACTTTGGATCTCTGAATCCAAAGCAGGGGAAACATGCCACCAAACTGCAGGACAAAAAACAAATCCAATGCAAGGCAGCCCAGGACAACCCACAAAAGCTGCAAGCAAATAAAAACACTATGAAGCCGAAGAAGGACACGGGAAAGTGGTGTGAGTTCCATAAGAGCTCCATTAATAACACAAGTGAGTGTCGGGCCAAGCAGTCACTCGTGGCCGAGTTGAAGGCTTCTAAATCAAAGGCATGTTCCGACTCTGAGTAAGAACCCGACAAGGGGAATTACAAAGGGAAGCATTTTATCGATGCATAGCATAATGCTATCGTTGCCACCATGAAGATCCAAAAGGAGGAACCTGAAGATCCAGGGGAGGAGGAGTGCATCTTCCACTCCCATATGTGGGTAAAGGGTTCCCGCTATAGTTCATTGTCAAGAGTGGGAGCCAAAAGAACCTCATTTCAACAGAGGTCATGAAGCGGCTGGGCTTACCGAACACAACACACCCATAACCGTACACCATCGGGTGGCTTCACCAAGGATGGGATCTCTGTGTTAGCTAGCAATGTCACCTTCCATACAACATCAAGCCCTTCGCGAATGATATTATGTGATGTTTCCCCTCTTGATGTTTGTGATGTATTATTAGGCCAAGCATACTTGTGGAACCGACATGTTGTGTATGATTCAAGGCCTCGCTCTGTTATTTTTACCTTGGGAAATAAGTTGTACAAGATACCAAAGGTAGCACCGCCTACCGCCATCTCTTTGGTCACTACTAAATAAAGCATCAGCTCATTTCCAAAAATGGGAATTTTTCCCCTGATGATACGATGGCCATGATCTCCATACAACGCCCCTCCGCACGAAAACAATAGATGGAGAAGGTTGTGGAGGAGTACAAGGACATCTTCATGTCCCCTATAGGGGTGCCTCTGCACTGTCAGGTCAAGCACTCCATCGATCTGACCCCAGGCGTGTTGTTGCACAAAGGACCAATCTATCGGCGCTATGTTATGGATGAAATCAAGACGCAAATTTAGAAGATGCTGTAGACAGGTCACATCCAACCGAGTTCATCGCCTTGTGGGAGCCAAATCATGTTGGTATAGAAGAAGGATGGGACTTGGAGAATTTGTATTAACTATTGGGCGCTGAACAAGATCATTTTTTGGAATAGGTACCCGATCCCACTGATTTATGACCTTCTGGACCAACTCAGGTAGGCAAAATATTTCATCAAGATCCACTTGAAGTCTGGATATCACCAAGTACCAATTGAACCCTCTGATGTGTCAAAGACTGCCTTCAAAGCCAAGGAGGGCCTTTTCAAATGGTTGGTTATGCCTTTCGGGTTGGTGAATTCTCCTACAACCTTCATGAGGCTGATGGATGACATATTGCGTCCATTCATCAACTCATTTATAGTGGTATACTTGGATGAAATCCAGATCTTTAGCCAAAGTTTGGAAGAGCACCTCCACCACATCTCATAGGTTCTCCAAACACTGCCACAATACAAGTTGTGTGCCAAGTTGGAGAAATGCACTTTTGGCATGACTCAGGTTAAGTATGTGGGATACATTATTGATGAATAGGGGGTGCATGTGGATCCAACCAAGATCCAAGTCATTCAGGATTGGCCAGCCCCAACCGCTCTGACAGAGCTTCGTAACTTTCTCGGTCTTGCCAATTTCTACCATAGGTTCATGTTGGGGTTCTCTCATATCACTTGGCCCTTGAGTCAAGTCACCAAGGGAGGAGCAAAAGAGAAATTATTTTGGTCTGAATCCCTACAAAAGGTGTTCATAGAGTTGAAACATTGCCTATACTATACACAAGTGCTCACATTACCAAACTTGTAACAACCATTTGAGATCGAGGCAAATGCCTCTGACTATGCTATTGGGGCAGTCCTTACTCAACATGGGAATCTAGTGGCATATCATAGTGAGACACTTTCAGAGACAGTCTATTAGTATCCTACTTATGATAAAGAGATGTATTCCACTTTGCAAGTCTTTTGATAATGGAAGCATTACATTTTGGGGAAGGAAACAATCATCCACAAAGCCCACCAACCCCTGCAATTCATATAGATGTAAGGGAAGTTGCAGAATGATCGCCATAAGAAGTGGTCCATATACATGCAATAGTTTCATTTGAATATGAAGTACAAGAAGGGAAACACCAATAATGTTGTAGACTATGTTAGCAGACTCCTGATCATGGCGTTAACCACCGTGCTCAACTCTTGTGGGCATGAGACTTTTGATTGGCCACTTCTCTACAAAAGCAACCCAAAATTCGGCCACACATACCAGATGCTCTTGGAGGGTTAGCAAGTGCCATATTTTCACCTCCAGGATGGATTGTTATGCCACCTAGGACACCTTTGTGTTCCTTAAATGGAGCGTGCCAAGATGATTTTGGAAGCACACCAAAATCAAGCCGCTAGGAATTTTAGGGTCGATAAAATAGTGGTAGTATTACAGAAGTATTTCTACTCAGGGAAGCTTTGACAAGATGTCATAAAGTATATTAGATCTTACACTGCTTGCACCATTTCCAAAGCGACCATCAAGAAGCAAGGCCTCTTTACTTATTTTCATGCCCCTATTCAACCTTTGGAATCCATCTCCATGGATTACATGACGGTCTTTCCTTCTACTAAGCATGGCACTGTGTTTTTGTGGTCGTCGATAGATTCTCGAAGATGGCCATTATGGCAGCCTGCTAGAAGAATATCACAGCAGAAGCCACTCCTCAACTCTTCTTTGAACGAGTGTGGGTACAATTTGGGATCCCCTAGTGTATCATATTAGAATTGGGATAACAGGTTCCTCAGTACATTTTGGTCCAGTCTCTAGTCGATGCTAGACACCAAGCTCACTAAGTCCACAACTTTCCATTCCCTAATTGATGGCCATACATAGTTCGTCAATAGGATAATCGTACACATTATCCACATGTATGACTCAAAGCATCCATACACATGGGATTAGGGCCTCCCTTATGTCCATCACAACTATAATCAGGCTCTCTACAGCCCAACTAGACACAACCCCCTTTTAGATGGGCTTGGGATTCTAGTCACTATGTCCCATTGATGTGGCGATACCATTTGTAGCTACTCAGGAAGATTCGGCTCATGTCGAGTCCAAAGTCGACAAGGTAAACAAATTCATTGAGCACATTCATCACATCCGCCAATAGGTCCATGACATATTGGAAAGATCCAATACGAAGTACAAGTAGCAACATGATCAGCATCAGGTGCCACACAAGTTCCATGTGCGTAATAAAGTTTGGCTATATTTACAGAAGGAGTGCCTCACTGGGCCACACTACACGCTTCACCCGTTGTGATGTGGGTCATACACCATCACCGAGGAAGTAGTGGACAACACCTTAAAACTCTATATTCCACCATTTCTTGGTATGTACCCAGTATTCAATATGGAACGCCTTCGACCCTAATTTCCACTATTGTTTGACACATTTAACATTGCAGAACAACTCACACCAACAGAGTTAAACCTAGACTACATGGAACAAGCCACAACTGATCGGATCAAGGACACACAGATCAAGTAAACCTGACAACAAAGAATCCAACTATATCAAAATATCAAGGTAGGCCAACTCCTTCACTAGGGCAAGTGGCTCACCATAGACCAAGTTCAGCAGAAGTTTCCTCATCTCATGGAGGAACTCAATGGAATGGGGATGATTTCTTCCTAAGGGGGGAGGAGTGATCCAGGTGGATATTTGTTAGCCACTTGCCTATTCCACTTGGACCCCACCATTGTTTCTTTTAGTACTTTATTTTCCTTAATTGTACTACAATTTACTATTTTTGGAAGGTTTTTAGGTCCTGAACTTTCAGAGCCATTTTGAGGCCCTAAATGACGTTTTGTTGGAAAACCACCGATGGAAATTATGAGTTTTCAACTTGGAATTCACTATCAACAGCTATATTCCTCAGATATATCTTTCTAATAAGGTATCGTGTGCGTCAAACGAAGATTGTATACCAAAGTTACGACCCCAGGAAGTTGATGTACCAACTTACCCCAATGAGGCTCATAGTTTGGCACTTCATCTCCTGGGGTTAGGTTTTTGGATGTTTAGGGTTTTCCATTATTTATCAATAATAAATAGGCCTTCAAGCCTCATTGTAACACAATTTAGAGACATGTAGCCACAACATCTCTTCTTATAGATAAGCTACCATTGCCCGAGCTAGTTTATTCCCATTTTGTATTTAAGCATAGTTCAGTTCTTTCGTATTAATGAAATGAAGTTTTATTTCTGTTACATATTTGTGTGTATGGTTATATATGTAATTTGTAGTGTTCATGTTTAAATTCAGATCAATGGTGTCAGAGTGGTCTGCTCTTTCTCGGTCCTTCTTTTCATGTCCTCAACGAGGTCGGGGTATAAGGAGTTAGGGCTCGATCTGGTTGAACCTTTGCAAGGTCAGCCTCGCAAACCCCAACGACTGCCCATGGGTAAGAAAATAAATACAATGGAGTGAGAATTCCTATCAATATATTGCTAAAGGAGGCCCTCGAGAAACAAAGGAACATGGTGATGGATAAATTTACCTAGATCTTTTAATGATTTCCCACTGATGGCACATCCACATCCAGCAACCACTCTGGAGGTGCCGCTCCTTTTAAGGTACAAGTAAGATTTGACATTCCCATATTTGAGCACAAATAGATGCAGACGCCGTAGATAAATGGTTAAATCTACTAGAAGGACATTTTTCTATTCATGTTTTTTCTAGCCAGGAAAATATTACTTTTCCTCTTCTCATAGTTGCCCCCCACATCAAGGGCTAGTGGGAAACCTACTATGAGTAGAAGGATGAAAGTACTCCCTCACTATTTTTAGTCGCACCCACTTGGAATTCATTCCAGGATGCCATCAAGGAGTAGTATTACCCTGTTGAGAGCTATGAGGATAAATACATAAAGTGGAGCACGCTATGGCAGGGAACGGACCAAGACGTGACAGAGTTTACCAATGTTTTTCATACCCTTCGCACAAATTTGGGTATCAATTGTTCTCAGATACATTTGGTACTCACGTATCGCGACTGCCTACACAGGTACATCTAGGATAAGATGGAGGCACCGATACACTGTTAAGATCAATCAGAAGATTAAATAGAAAAGGTGAGACGTTGGATCTGCGAACCCAAAGCAAGGGAAAGGTGCCCCCAAACCGTAGAACAAATGACAAATCCAAGGCAGGGTAGCCCAAGACAACCTACCAAATCCACAAGAAAAGAAAAACATTGTGAAGTTGAAGAAGGACATGGGAAAGTGGTGGGAGTTCCATAAGAGCTCCACTAACAACACAAGTGAGTGTCGGGCCAAGCTGACACTCGTGGATGAGTGAAAGGCTTCTTAATTATATGCATGTTCCAAATCTAAGTCAGAACCCAACAAGGGGAATGACAAAGGGAAGCATATAATCGATGCAGAGCCCAACATCATCGTTGCCACTATGAAGATCCAGAGGGAGGAACACAAAGGTAAAGAGGAGTAAGAGCGCCTCCTCCACTCCTAGATGTGGGTAAGGGTTCCGTGCTACAGTTCATTGTCGACAGTGCGAGCCAAAATAACCTAATTTTGGCAGAGGTCGTGAAGTAGCTTGGATTACCGACCACAACACACCCACAACCATACAACATCAGTGGCTTCACCGAGGAGGGTATCTCCATGCCATCTAGTACTATCGCCTTCCAGAGAACATCAAGCCCTTCACGGATGAGGTATTATGTGAAATTTCCCCTCTTGATGTTTGTGATGTATTATTAGGCAAACCATACTTGTGGAAGCGATATTTTGTGTATGATTCAAGGCCTTGCTATGTTATTGTTACCTTCAGAAATAAGTTGTAAAGGATACCATAGGTAGCATTGCCTACCACTATCTCTTTGGTCATTACAAAACAATCCATAACCTCATTTCCAAAACTGAGAAATTTGTTCTCCTAATGATACGCCCTTAGGGAAGGAAGAATATGGTTGCCATGACCTCTAAACAACACCAATTGGCTCTAATTATATTGTGACCCCTTATACTCCTATATATAGAAGGAAGGTCTTGTCATTTGTATCATCCAAGAATTTTTCATTTTTGTAATGTAAAGGAGGTTCCCCCTCAAAGAAGTTTATTTTGAAGTCGTTGATCTATCTATTCTTCTATTCTTTGAGCTAGATTCATAACATTTGGTATCAGAGCTTTGGATTTTATGGCTTTGTTGCTTCAAACATGTAATTTTGGAATTTTCGCTATAGATTATTTTCTACAAAGTTTCAGAAGATGAAATTAAAACCCATTTGAGCCGAACGCTTTCTAAACCTCGCATCCAAATTTCATATCATTTATACCTATATGTTTGGATATATGATCTGAGGAAGTTATGGCGTGTGTAGGCTCTAAAATTCTATCTCAAACAAGTCATTGTGGAATTTTATCTATAACATTTTATCTACAAAGCTTCAAAAGAAAAAATTAAAACTGACTTGAGTCAAAGTTGTGTTGCAGCTCATGTAAAAATTTGAGAACTTGGTTCTCTATATTTTTGGAGATATGATCCAACGAATTTAGGGGTTTTGCATGCTCCCGAATTCCATCTGAAACAAGTGACCTTGGTAAATTCATCATAACTTTCTCTCTAAACATTGGATTCAAATTTCATAAAACGAGACAGAAAGACGACATACTATAGTTTTTTGTATATCATTTTCAGGACTGAAGGTAAAAATAGTGACACATGGCACGTCATATAAGTTCGCTCTACCGAACGAGTCTATAATCAGGTAATCGTGGGAGATTGGGCATAACACTATCTTGGAGAATACAATATCGATCATACTTGTGGGGTAAGAAAGAGAACTCAGAAGGCTACCATAGGCCACAATTTTAGAACTTGGAGATTTGAAATGATAGAGTTACAGTTATTTAAATATCGATCTCCTAGAAGCAAGAAAAACAATGACTTGAATCAAGGAAATAAAAACACCTAGTAAGCAAATTTGGATGGATGATTTGAAGAATGTGATTGAAGGTAAGGTAAATAGTTTTATATATGCCATGGAAGCTAATATCTATGGTATAGAAGCAGTTTTGAAGAAAGGCATGGAAGATTTGAAGGAAAAAATGGAAGGTTTGAAGGAAGATGGGACAAAGTTGCTACCAGAAAATGCCCCTTAATGGTGAAAAGGTAGTAGGGGAAACTCATGATGAGAACAAAAGAAATGTTAATCATGATTTCATAGAATATAATGTTGGATTGAAGATCCAACATATTCCAAAGATGGATAAGAGGAAGTTTAATGGCATAGATCTCATAACATGGATACTACAAATGTAGAAATATTTTGATCTCGATAATGTGCAAAACACACAAAAGGTACATATTGCAACTTTATATTTAGAATCCAATCAGTTTTCATGGTATCGATTGCTTTTCTCTTGTAAAAAAATAGTCACTTGGTCCATTTTTATGGAGGAAATGATAGCACGTTATGAGGATACAAATAGCAACACCTTCTTTAGTGAGTTGATAAATCTCAAACAAAAGGGTTCAATGGTAGATCACATTGAGGACTTCCAAAAATTGAATATAAGGGTAAATGATATTCCACAGAAGCATAGGATTGAAGTTTTCATAAGGAATTTAAAAGATAACATCTAACATGAGGTTAGTTTTTGGGAACCTGATTCATTGGAGAAGGCATACTGGTTGGCAAGAAAAATTGAAAGAAAAACTATGACAACAAGGAAGCCCACCACTCATAACTATAAAGATGGAAGTGTTGTTTCTCCTAGACTTCTAGAACCTACAAGGTTGACACAGCAACTATTGAAAGAAAAAAGTGCAAAAGGGCTCTGTTACAGTTGTGATAGAAAATACACTAAAGGTCATAAGTGTGCTAAGAAGAAATTATTTTACATCGATTGTGAAGAGGCAAAAGAAAAGAAACAAGGAACATCAAGCGAAGAGGATATATACTAGGAACCAACCCCAGAGAAAGAAGAAATGAATCTTATCATATCTTGTAATGCATTGGCACTTTATGGATATCATCCACCATCCATCACATCATCTTTAAGAGAAAATTGTAAGGTTCAAGCAACGAAAGAAGATCACATCAAGCATCAACAACAAGTTCTCTAACTCTTAAAGGATAACCTCACTTTGACACATAATCAAATGAAACAATAGGAAGATCAACATCACAACGAAATAAGTTTTGATGAAGGCCACTGGGTTTTTCTATGGCTACAACCATACAAACAAATGTCCCTGAAGCAAGATAAGAAGGATAATAAATTATCACCTAAGTACTATGGTCCTTACAAGGTGTTGCAAAAGATTGGTACTATGGCATACAAATTAGAGATTCCTGCATTTTCTCGAGTGCACCCAGTTTTCCATGTTTCATGCTTAACAAAGGTTATAGGTGACAAGCTCTCAGTTCAAACAATATTGTCGGAACTTGATGAGGAAGGAAAAATAATAGTGGAACCTGAAGCAGTCACGGAAACAAGAACCCGAAAGCTACGAAATCAATTAATTTTAGAGTATCTCATCAAGTGGAAGAACTTACCCGCTAAAGATTTCACATGGGAGGATCATAATTTCATACATAAGGATCCAAAACTACTCAAGCATTGAGAATGACAGTTTTTGAAGGAGAGGGGCATGCTAGATCCCTATACTACTAGTGTTGCCCCTTATTGTTATTAGTGGAATTCCCTTATTGTACTGTTGTGCCCATGTTGTCCCCATAATGTTAGTATTGTGTCCCATAGAAGCCCACTATTGTTATTGTTGTGCTCTTACATTATTATTGTTATGTCAGCTTTGGTTATATTGTGACCCTTAGACCCCTATATATAGAAGAGAAGTCTTGTCATTTGTATCATCCAAGAATTGTTCATTTGTGTAATGTAAAGGAGTTTGTCCCCTCGAAAAGGCTTATTTTGAAGTCATCGATCTATCTATTCTTCTATTTTGTGAGCTACTTTCATAACAACATGATTTAGGATTATAAAAATTGAACGTTGGTATTAAGAATAATATTGTTTTTGTTTCTTTTGCAAATGTTATTATGCATCATAATTTGTGTGTGCGCTGAATAATCAGGCCTATAATTCACATGACAAAATATTCTTGTAAGTTATATTTCTTTGATAAAAACAAATGTGTTTATGGAGGTTTTACATAGTAGTAGTTGTTTTTTGTTTTTTTTGTTAATGGAGATTGTGTAATATCCATAAAGAATACTCTATTTTGATTACTTAAAAAAAACTCATTGCTATTACTTAAAGAATTGAACTTTGATCACTCTATAAAAGATAGGAAGAATTTCATTGTATTTAAGAAATGAAGTCCATAAAATGAAAGAGTAAAGGTTCCTATTGAATTCCTCTCTATAATTCCTATATAAATTAGAAGAAGTAATGGTTCAATTGAATTCCTTACATATAATTTATATGTAGCCTAAATAAATAAGCTTATTAAATTTCTTCTATATGATTCCTATATAGATTATATTATTGATGAACCAGTGTCATTTAAGTATGCCCACTCAAGGATATTTAGAGTTTTTGTCTATAAATAAGCTTTGTTGTTTGAGGCTTTTTATTGACACAAGTTGAAATAGTGGGAATTGTGATGTTTGACGTATATATGAAATTCAAAATTATTTCTCGTTTCCCTATGAAAAAAATAATTTATTTCAACTTATAAATATTAAAAATCTAAAATAAATGTAATCCTTGGCAATAAAATACAACCCTTCCCTTCTATATAAAATATTAAGAATATATGCCCAATGCTATTATCTGTCTCCGACCCAACTGAGCTATATTGGAAATATTAAGAATACATCCTCAATGCTGTTGTCCCTCTCCCAGTACAGCACAAAAGCAAAGCTAATTCTGTCCCCAAATGCAACACAAAACCAGAGCTAGTACAGCTGATTTTATGACTACAGACCAAGGGATGCCGCGCTTCCCGTTTCTCACCAGTCCTTTTACAAATGGCAACAGACTTATCACCACCCACACGCTACAGAAATACTCTGTAAATAGCTTTCCTCTCAATATCTCATATTTACCTGCCATGGAAAGTACAGTCCCCGAAAAAATGGCTACCAAGTTTATAAGCAACACTGTTGTCGGTGGAATGAACAATGAAGATGAATCAAATGTGAAGTCACCGTCATTGCACTCACCCTCGTCCTCGGATCCCTTTGGAGTCACCACGAAAACTGTTTCAGAGACTCCTATTAACTTCATTAGAACATCGAACATGCCAAATATCCACGCAGATAAGCATTGGATAAACCACATCCTTTGGTTATTCCACCATTCTCTGATGGAACTATCAATTCTAAGATATTCCCACAGCTTAAAACCATAGGTTGAAACGAACAGTGCAACTGCGGCTGCAAAGGCAGGCTCCGAAGGCTGCAATATTAAGAAGTGATGCACGTAAGGTTCATGAAATTTGACAAAACATGAATTTTTGTGAGAGTATATTTCCATATTGAGAGAATTTTTTTGAAAAAACTGTGGCTGTTTAATGTTTCGGGTGAATACTTTACTGAGTACTCATTATCTTATTTTGAAAATTAGACAATATTGGAGCGTCCACCAAAAAAATTAAACAAGATTAAACATCCTCCACCAATTTCTTCTTAATATTGAGAAAATATCTCTCAATATGAACTCGTGTATTATATTGGTGTTCAGTGAATTGATTTCATTGGCCTTACCCCGGGCAAGAACGATTTTCCACTTAACAGACAGAAAGCTGGCAAGAGGGCGTAGCAAAACGTTGCCACTGACCAGATTCCCCATAGATTGCAATAGATATACATCATCCTCTGTCGTAGCATAATGTTTTTGTGAATGTTAAGGAACGGGCATAAGTTGGTAACGAATATTTCTAGTAGCCCAGTGGCCCATCTCTTCTGCTGCACAAGACTGTCTGGACCATTTGATGGTGCATTTCCCAGAAAGGCTGGCTGCTCAGGTAAGCAGAATAGAGAATGCCAACCCATGTAATGGATTTTCAAGCCAGTCATAACATCCTCAACTGTTGATCCATACATCCATCCTATCTGCAACAGATAATCAAGTCATTATTCTCGTGTGATATGTGAGTTATCTTGCCTATATTTTGTGGATTGTTTGTTAAAACCATGGAAACTGAAACATGGCTGAGAAAACATGAGAGAAGATATTTGCATTCTACAATCTTAACGGAATGATGAATTCTTATCTTTCTGTTTTTAGTGGAAAAAAATGCTACTCTTTATATTAATAAAAAGATAGTGCATATAGATTAGGACATTTTCTATCTTTCCATCTTGTATTAAGTAAAATATAATTTTTTTTGCAAACAGTAAAACTTTACATCAAAATATCTCAAATTATTTCATGGAGATTGACATCTTTTGCTACACAAAATTGATTGTTCAACAACTCTACTATTAATTTTAACCAAAAAAAACTGATATTCTTTATTCTGATACCCTACACAATGGACAGCACAGGTCAATTTAGGTTGGTTTATCTTATCAATGATTAACTTTGCTGATTGTCCTATAAGTTCAACACAGGTACCAGATATACTCCAGGTGGTTCATGGACAACATTGAATGTGGTTGTTGTAATGGGCGTTATCCATTTTTTTTAGACTTTTATATTCGGATATTACAAGTTATTTAATTCAAATAATTTGAAAAATGATCTAATTGAATGAAGCCCTCTGCCCTCTATCATGAAGTGGGGATTCAATTCTTCTGGGAGTCTGTAACACTCAAAATCAAACTTCCTATAATGAAATTGAGTTCGACCCATCTGAGAATTAATAAAAGAAAATTAATTCGATTCAGCCTGCGGTAAGAAAGCCTACCTCTTTACCCCACGCAGCGTTGGTTTCGTAGCTGCAGGCAGAAACGTTCAAGGCCTCATCTATAGCCAGTGAAGGAGAAGAACGGACACCGTATTGGGCGTCTCTCATGATAGTCCGAGCTGATGCTGAAAGGACCGAAGATGTTCCAAATATAATTCTGAAAGCCTCCAAAGACCAGGAGGATGCTTTTAAATCGTGAAACACTGCAAAACAACCAATTGAGAAAAGACATAGTATCTTAATCAATCCCCGAACGTACAATTTTTTTTTGTTTTAATTTCCTAATAAACTGGTGTATTTGCATGTAAGAACCTCTGCATAAGGTTTTTTTCCATTAAATCATAAGGTGCAGCAAGAAGAAGAGTCCAAAAATGTAAGAACCTCTGGATAAGGTATTTTTCCATTAAATCATAAGGTGCAGTAAGAAGACGAGTCAAAAATATGATTAAGAAGGTAGTTTTATTTTTTCCTTTCCAAAAATATTTAACCTCAGAATTTCCTTTATAGTGTTTAGTGTTAAATTAAAAATAATTTCAAAAACTAATTGGAGTATAAAAAATTCATAACAGAATTTGGTATTTTGAAACCATATTATATATTATGAAAATATTTCTGAATTTTAAGGGAAATCAGTCCTCTTCATCAAATTCTAAAATATAACAAAATTTAATCTAATTCTTCCTACACAGAACACTGCAGTTAATACCTACACAGAACACTGGCTGATGCAATTAAGGCAACCATTCCAAAAAGACTTACCTTTTGCGTTATCACCAATTTCTCTGACATCATTGTTGGAATGCTGATCTGTAGCTGGTGGTACTCCATATAACGCTTTTCTTCTATGGAAGCAGCCTGTTCCACAATAGGGAGGGCCTTGGATACCATTCATTCCTCTAGTCATTGTCTGTATACACCAGTCACATTTAGTTTCCATCTATATGAGTATATTTTTTTTATTATGTATTGTCTTTGTAGTATTTATTTTAATTTGGTGTTTTTTTTAAAGTGGATGGTTTGGGAAATATTTTGAAATTTAATAGTTAAACAATTTAAAAATTGACATTTTTTCCACTATCAAATTTCAAAATATTTCCAAAATCTGCCATCCATCCCTATGAAAATATGGATCACAAAGCCATGGATCACAAAGCAATAATTAAAATGCCAATTGTATCTAAAAGCAGAAGGCTTATAATAAAAAAATAAAATGAATTGATACGTACGCTTAGATATATTCTCAACTGGTTGCCGAAGGGATCATCCTTGATGCCTCCATGGAATACTTGCGGAAATTGTACAAAGCCACATTCTCTTTCTGACTTACAGTCGAGGAAAAAGCACATAGCGTGTTTTATGGCTTTGGAGCTGTTCACAAACATATCGGAGTCCAGAT
Organism: Pinus taeda; assembly: GCA_000404065.3. Lineage (NCBI taxonomy): Eukaryota > Viridiplantae > Streptophyta > Pinopsida > Pinales > Pinaceae > Pinus > Pinus taeda. Next base: position 32,918 of record APFE030533693.1, on the reverse strand, counting down.
TGCAGATAAAAGGTGCGTTGGTCATCACTCCGGACACTCTCGCCTGAAATATATAGTTATGTTGTCATCATTATAGATTTGATCATTGCCCTTCATAATCAAAACCAACGGCAGTGGCCAATAGAAGTTAATTTACTGTCCTGTGGTATGTAAGCTTAGTGGTTGAGAAATGGTTTCTGGACTGCTTTAATATAACGCTGGTTTTTTTATTCATACTGGTTTAAAACTTTTTGATATGTTTTTTTTTTTGTGCCGTCCTAGATTCTCATGGTTTTTGATTGATATGTTGGGTTTTTTTTGGTTAGATTCAGAGACCAAGCCTCCGGAAATATGGTGGAAGTACCAGTGGATCGCACTGGAATCAGAGTATAAGTACAAGTTTCATTGAAGTTAAATTGTAATTTTTATGATTGAAATGAACTTTCTTTAATCTTATTTGTCTACAGCAGTGTTTCAATTCCCTGTTTATCTTTCTTATTTTAATTTTAATTTTTTTTTTTTAATATATTTTATCTTAATTTTTTTTTTAAGTAATATTTATGAAGTACACATGTATTTTGGGTAAATGATGGAAATAAAGATAAAAAAATAAAAATTAAGGTTGAAATTCCATTATATATAATTATATACGAAGATAACTTTGTTTATTAATTTTTTTGTCTACCATAATTTTTATATAAAAAGCAAAAAAAATTATAAAGTTTTATTTTAAATATTAAAAAATATAAATTAATGAGGTATCAAATGTTTAAGATATAAATTTTTTTTTAATGTAAAAATTTGAGGAAGAAAATTGCACCCTGAGAGATTTGATTTTTTTTTTGCCTTTGATAAAACCGAAATCAAGATGGATATATGTTTGTTTTTAATAATATTATTTATATTTATATTATTTACATCTCCTATACATAGAAATATCTGACATGTGAGGGTGGGGTTGGGGGAAATATGAGAGAAAACATTTAGGTGTGGGTGGGGGTAGGCGTGGAGGGAAATATGACAAAAAAACATTTATATTCCCCTCCATCCCCACCCTCACAAATACCTTAATAATAGATATAGTTACATACTTACTGTGGACATTTTTGTTAGACAAGATTTATATATACCCCATAGTCAAAGGCTTTTGCTAGTTACACTCTCTAAACCATATAAAATATATACATTTATTTATTTTTTGATATATTTATTAAAGCACTTTTGTTATCAAAAGGTAACTAGACCAATTTTCTAAACTCTCTCTAAACCATATATATATGATGTTATGGAGTTACAAATATAAATTATTTTTATTATTTAAAATATATTTTAATGATATGCATTATTAGAATTTTGGGAACTTGGATTGTTTTGTAATTATTAATAAAAAAAAAATATAATATAAAAAATTGAATTGAATCAATTATTATTATATTTTTTAATTTAATATATTTATATTTTGTTACAACATTTATACATTTAAATATTTACACTCATTTATAAACATGATAACATTTCTTCTATATTATGTTCTAAGCGTTTTTCAACACATTAATTCATTATTAAAATTTGATAAATATATTTTGAAATAAATCTCTATTAAGAAAAAGTCACTCTTGTTATGATGATGATGATGATGATGGTTAACGTCAGCTGAGACCAAAATGATCTATCGGACCTAAAAAGACAAATTATTTATTTTGATTTAAGATTTTATTCCTATGCTCAAAAAGCTTGGAGAGAAGCCTCTCGAGTTCACTATAATTTTGGCATTGTAAA
>APFE030533693.1:0-21378 GCA_000404065.3 Pinus taeda | reverse complement strand
TAAAAGGGAAGGAGAAAATAGTGTGCAGGTTGAAGAAGAGCTTGTATGGCTTAAAATAGGCTCCAAGGTAGTGGTATCCAAAATTTGACAAGTTTATGTCTGAACAAGGTTATACTAGATGTCACTTTGATCATTGTGTTTATCTGAAAAAACAAAAATGATGGCAACTATATTATATTGTTATTCTATGTAGATGACATGCTTGTTGCAGGGTCTAACATGCAAGAAATAAATGTGCTCAAAAGAAAATTGGCAAATTCATTTACAATGAAGGATTTGGGAGCTACAAAACAAATCCTTGGTATGAGAATAACTAGAGACAGGAAAATTCACAAATTAACTTTGTCTCAGAATGAGTACATACAAAAGGTGTTGAAAGATTTAATATGCACAATGCAAAACCAGTTAGTACACCTTTTGCTAGCCATTTCAAACTTAGTAAGGAAATGTGCCCAAAGACCCATGAAGACATGGATTATATGTCTAAAGTTCCATCTGCATCAGCAGTTGGAAGCTTAATGTATGCAATGTTCCGCACAAGGCCTGATATTGCACATGCAGTGGGAGTTGTAAGCAGGTACATGAACAATCTAGGAAAAGAACACTGGATGGTAGTGAAATGGATTCTCAGATATTTGATAGGTACCACAAATCAAGCATTATGCTTTGGTGGATCAAACATTTCTCTACAGGGATATGTTGATGCAGATATGGCAGGTGACATAGCTAGATAATAGGAGGAGCATTACAGGATATGTATTTACTATAGGTGGAACAACTGTCAGTTGGGTTTCAAAAATCCAAAGTGTTGTTGCACTTTCAACAACAGAAGCAGAGTATGTTGCTGCTACAGAGGCTAGCAAAGAAATGATTGGGTTACAAAGGTTTGTGAGTGAATTGGGTAAGAAGCATGATATGGGCACATTATATAGTGATAGCCAAAGTGCCATTCATCTTGCAAAGAACTCAAAATTTCATTCTAGGACTAAACACATACAGCTTAAGTACCATTTCATATGATCAGTGTTGGAAGATGGAGAGTTGAAGCTGGAAAAGATACACATCAACCAGAATCCTGCAGATATGCTAACAAAAGTTGTAACCAGGAAGAAACTGAGAATATTCTCAATTTCAATTGGTCTTCAAGGATGACGATGAAGATGAGAAAGAACCAGGTCCAAAGAGGAGTCATTGTCCAGCAAATGAAGCAGCAGTGGAGTTGCTACAATCATTCTCCAAGTGGGAGATTGTTGGGTGTGGAGCATGATTATTTAGAGGTCTTTGTTTCAGTCAAATGTATACCCCAGGAAGATTGTACACCCCTCCATGCAGGGGGGTGTGGGGGACTTGTTCGATCCCCCTCGACTGGGGGGTCTAAAGGCCAGCAATCCCATGGTGGGGGTTTTGGGGACAACGCCCCCGAAGCTAAAAATAGATGTAAAATTGCCTTGTAAAAGTATAGTAATTTCTAGTCAATCTGGGTCGTTCATTAGGCAGATGATCTGACGGTAGAACTTATGTTTAGTTTAGGTTTTTTTTCCCTAGAAGGAAACCCCTCTCTTTGTATGAGGGCATTGTATTGAGGCTGTGTAATAGATGTGTACTCTCCGAGCGAGAAACAGAGAGGTGAGATTGTGAGAGAAAACAAAGGATATTACAGCAGATCTACTGTAGGTTGTGTCTCTTCATTTTGCTGGATAATAGAAAGGAAGGAATGGTTGTTCAGGGTGGACATAGCCCAAACTGGGTGAACCACGTATATCTGTGTCTCTTTGGTTTTATGCGTTTTTTGTGTTTATATTTCTGCAATATTCTATGTATTCCATTGCTTTGTAATATATAATTTTCTAACAATATTGATTTAAGATCTCATTTCAGATCAAGTGGTATCAGAGCATTTGGTTTTGTTAAGGTTAGACAAGCTTGTGATGGATTTTGAATGCTAACTAGATTAAAGCTTAGATTAGGAGAAGGAGAACTTGTTGAGGCTAATCCAGAGATTGGAAGAATCTGTTCTCAGAGGAGAATGGCAGAAGAAACTACATTGGGATCATAATCTCAATTTATGGAAGGTTTTAAGGCACTTCAAGCCATGGTGGAAGAGATGTATCTGGAATTTAAGAAGGGTTGAGATGAAAGGCCCTCAACACCTAAACTAGACAAAGGAGCAGATAAACCTTTTCTAGTTTCCTCTCCAAAAGGCAAAGGAAAAGGAGAAATGCCTCCTCCACCAACTCCTCCATCATCACCTTCATCATCCTCATCATCTTCTTTGCATAAAACTAGCCCTGATAAGAAAAAGAAGAAAACTTCTTTGATTAAATTAGATGTGAAGTTTGATTTCCCAATTTATGAGGGAGAACTAAATGCAGAGAAGCTAAATAATTGGATAAGGCAGATTGATGTATATTGCAGGGTGTAGAACATTGAGTCAAAAAGGAGGAAGATTCAGCTGGCTAGCCTCCGACATGGAGGAACTGAACTAGTATGGTGGGAAGGCAAGACACAAGATGATCTGCAAAAACTTGTTAAAATCATTTCTACCTAGAATGAATTTGTTTTTTCTATCAAAAAGCAATTCTATCCTTTAGCTTACATGCAGCAGGCAATGATGAGTTGGAAAACTCTTCGCCAGTTGAAGGGTTAGAGTGTACAAAGTTATACTCAGGAATTTAGAAAGAGAGCTTTAACTCTAGGAATATCATTAGAATCACCTAAGACTTTATTGAAGTATATAAGTGGTCTTCGTAGCTATTTAAAACATACTATTCTCATGTTTAATCCCACTAGCTTAGATGATGTATCAGTTCAAGCCACACATCTAGAAGCTAGAGGTAAGAATGTAAACCCAGAGGTTGGGGGAACATCTAAATATTATGTAAGCAAGAACAAGGAAAAGAAGAAAATAAAATGGAAGGAGAGGAAAGCAAACACTGTAAAGAAGGATAAACCTTCATGCACTCATTGTAAGAAAGAAGGACATGATGAGGCACACTGTTGGTCTTTGCATCCATAACGAAGACCTAAGAGGTTCCGTGGTAAGGAGAGAAAGAATGTTGCAGCTGTTCAGCACGACTTGGGATGAGATTCAGGCGATGGAGCAACAGTTACAACCATAGGTATTAAAGGTAAGGATTTTGAAGCATCCACAAGTAATTCTGCACAATCTGTTGATAATGAAAGTAAAGAGAGGGAAATAAATGAGTTTTTTCTTATTAAAGTAATTTCCAAGCACAATAAGATTGATACTTTGTTTGATAGTGGATCACAAGTAAATTTTATTTTTGAAACAATTGTAAAGAAGTTGGGATTACAAACAAAACCTCATGAGAAGCCATATCCATTAGGTTGCGTGTGTGATAAAACAAAGCTACAAGTAACGAGACAATGTAAACTTAGGCTTGCTATTGGATCAACATTTGCAGATGAGATTGAGTTAGATATAGTTCCATTGGATATATGTGGTATTTTTTTGGGAAGTCCATACTTGTATGATAGGAAGGCTATTTTCTATCGAGCTAAGAATATGTATCAACTCACTAAATATGGAATTGAATATATTGCATAAACTCAAAAATAATTATTCTCTCATAAATTCAGGATAGATGAAAAGAATTGTGAATTCAAGTAAGCAGTTTTTACCAATGGTTGTAAAGGCAATGGATCCTAAAAAATCCGATGCATTTGAAGGCTGTGATTCTAAACAGAAAGATGATTTAGTTAAAGTTGTTTCAGAGTATGATGTTCTATTTCAAGAACCAAAAGTTCTACCACCCAAGCGAGAAATAATATATGATATTTGTTTGCAGCAAGATGCTCCATTACATAACATTGGAATGTATAGGTTGTCAACTTTAGAGAATGTAGAGATAAAGAAGCAGGTACATGAGTTGCTCAAAAAAGGGTTTATACAACCAAGCACATCACCATGTGGATCTCCAATTGTGCTGGTGACAAAGAAAGATGGATCGTGGAGAATGTGCATTGATTATAGAGTACTAAATAAAATAACGATCAATAATCGTTTCCTCTTCCTTGTATTGGTGATCTACTAGATCAATTGAAAGAAACAATTTACTTTTCTAAGTTAGACTTACGAAGTGGTTATCATCAGGTCAGAGTTGCAGAACAGGATGCATGGAAGACTGCTTTCAAGACAAAGCAAGGACTGTATGAATGGTTGGTTATGCCTTTTGGCTTAACTAACGCTCCTGCTACGTTTATGAGAGTTATGAATGATGTATCCAGACCTTTTATTGATGATTTTGTAATTGTTTATTTAGATGACATTATTTTTTTTAGTAAGACATGGGAAGACCATGTAAAGCATGTAAAGCAGACTTTAGATGTTTTAAAAAGAGAAAATATCTATGTAAAACTGTCAAAATGTCAATTTGGCATAACATCTTTAAATTATTTGTGTCATATTGTAGGGGGTGTGAATTGAAGATAGATCCCTGTAATGTTGAAGTCATTGTGAACTAGCCTAAACACAAATATGCTACAGAGGTTAGGAGTTTCCTAGGGGCAACACAATACTTGAGAAATTTTATTGCTAACTTTTCTTTGATTGCAGCTCCATTACATGCTTTAACAAGATTGAAACAGGTGTTTCAATGGGGAGGCAAACAACAGAAAGCCTTCAACACCTTAAAAGATAAAATCAATACAACACCAATACTAGCATGCCAGATCTTCAACATCCATTTGAGATTGAGACAGATGCCAGTGACTATGCCACGGGAGTAGTGTTGATGCAACATGGAAAACCCATATGTTATCATTCTGAGACATTTACTCCTGCAGTAGTTAATTATCTCACATATGATAAAGAATTGTATGCATTAATACAAAGTGTGAAAAAGTGGAAACATTACCTAATGGCTAAGGAAACAATCATACACATAGATCATCAACCACTTCAATATTTGCACTCACAAACTAAATTGCAGCAATCAAGACATTATAGGTGGATGGGTTTTATACAACAATTTCATCTTGTCATCAGATATAAGAAGGGCATACACAATACAGTTGCAAACATGCTATCAAGAACAATCATAAATGCATCTACTATACTTAAGCATAACTTAGTAATGCATGAAAGTTACATTGAACAATATGCTCAAGATGTAGATTTTAAAAACGTATATGCAAATTTAAGTCATGGAAGACAAGTAGAAGAATTGGATTATTATGTAAATGACCAACTCTTATATCATTTGGGAAAGTTATGTATTCCACAAATTGAAAGAGTTAACATAATTGGAGAAGCACATACTTCTCTTATATCAGGTCATTTTGGTGTAAGTAAAATAGTTGCACAATTGCAGAGGTTCTATTACTGGCCCAGAATGCATGAGACAGTTTGTAGATATATCAAAGGGTGTACTATGTGTGCTACAAGCAAGCCCAGTAATAGAAAATTAGGCTTGTACACTCCACTTCCAATTCCTTCTTGTCCTTGGGAAAGTGTTTCCATGGACTTTGTTGAGGGACTGCCAAAATCTAGAAAAGGTCATGATTATTTGTATGTTGTTGTAGATAGGTTCAATAAAATGTGTATTTTGATACCTTGTAACAAGTAGGTTATAGCTGAACAAACAAAAAAGTTGCTCTTTCAGAATGTATGGGTTCATTTTGGTTTACCCACTTCTATTATATCTGATCGAGATTCCCGATTTGTTAGGAAGTTTTGGTCAAATCTATGGGAGTTGATGGACACCAGGTTGAAGAAGAGCACAACATTTCATCACAAACAGATGGTCAGATAGAGGCGGTCAACATGATAGTGATCCAGTTTCTCAGAGGCTATTGTAGCAAGCATCCCCAGCTTTGGGATGAGCATTTGTGTTATGTGCAGCATGACCGTGCCAAGCACTCTTCTACTCAGAGATCTCCTTTTGAGACTTGTTTTGGTTTTATACCAAAGTCTGCCTTGGATTTTTTCTTTGGTAAAGACATAGAAGTTGATCGACACAGTGATGTGGACAAAGAAACCAAGTTCATTGAACAAATCCAAGAAATTCACCAGGCAGTACAGGAACAACTGGAAATAATTCAAGGTGAAGTACAAGGCAAAACATGAAAAGCATCAGGTTGAGCATAGTTTCCAAGTTGGTGATCAAGTCTGGCTGTACATCAGCTTAGACAAAATGCAAGGTGAAGGTAATAAGCTAAAACCAATAAGGTATGGACCTTTCAAGATACTTGATAAAATTGGTGAAAATGCTTTTCGCCTTGATTTGCCAGCTTATATGTAGATCTATTCAGTCGTTAATGCATAAAACTTGAGATTATATGGACCTTCATTGATTGAAGATCCTGAAGAGCAAATTCAGTTGCCTTCTATTGAGGATCTGTTGCCTGAATATCTCAATGAGTTATAGGAAGATAGTAAAAGTTCTGGACAGGAAGGTGAGAACTATGCGTGGAGGGGACGTTGAGTACCTGAGAATAGGGCTCAAAGGTTCAAATCCAAGCAAAGCATAGTGGATAGAAGTTAAACAAGTGAGAGAGCTATATCCTCACTTGATCAATGCCTAAAAACCAAATTTTGGTGGTCCAAAAGCTTTTCAGTGGGAAGGCGTGATCCAAAATGGATCCTAAAACCTCTAAGTATTCATGTATATTATCTATCGGAAACACTATCGCAAGGGAAAACAATGAAGGAATGCCGGAAAAACACGAAAATCCAAAGGAAAGCAAAAGCACAGTCGGGATGCACCAGAGCCATCGGATCAGATATATCAATGGCCCGGATCAAATCGGAATATCGAAATCAGGAGAGACTAGCAGAGTACATCGGAGGCAGCCCTATGGAAATCGTGATAGCGATCAGCATGATTTAAGAAGGACCATTGAACAAGCGCATAGATCAATGACCCAGATCAACTCGCCATATCACATTGATATAACACAAAGGAGGACTTACCAAGGGCTTGAGGATTAGCGATATGTGATCATCGATCGTGATATCGCATCGCAATATCGGATTGGAGCAATACAAAAGAGTGAGGCCTATGCGACATGTGACTTGCGATAGTGATAGAGGTGGACCAGAAAGGAATTATAGACGCGGCTTGATATAATTTGAGTTCTGATATAAAAGGATTTGTCGGGCTTTTTCTGTGTATTTGCGCATTTCCGTTATAAAACCGAAATAGAAAAGGAAATGACCCGAAGTGATAAATCTGGATCCGAAAGGTTTATAGATGTGGCTTTATGTTATTTTAATTCTGTGGTAAGTGGGATTTCGGGCGGGCCTCAGGCGGTAAGTGGTATTAGATGGGCTCCGCCCGATCCCATACAGCAGCCGATAGTAGCACCCTGCAGGAGAGAGAAAACCACCTTTTCAGGGGGGTAATCTACATGCACATAAGCCACCCGAAATGGATGTCAGCCGTTGGATCGGAGATCAAGCAGATCAACGGTGTGAAATACAAAGGGGCTTGCGACAACGATATAACACAGACCCAATAAGGATTATGGACGCGATTGGATATTATTTGAATTCTGATAGAAAGTGTTTTGTTGGATTTTTCAGTGTATTTTATGTATTTCTTTGTGTAAACAGAGAAGAGTGTTTCTAGGATTTCACCCATGCTAGTGGTCCTTTCTGTTACAAAGAGCTAGCCACCATACCTTCAATGTTTTACAATGATTGTTTAATGCTCGAAAGGGAGATGAATGGACAACGACCGGGAGCTAGAAAGCCTGAGAAAGGAATGCAAACCGACAACGCTGATAGGCTTAAAAGACATTCAATGGTAGACATAGAAGAAGGCAGTTGATGAGACAGAGAGAAAGCAGAAGATAGAGAGCAAGAGGGAGAGTCTGTGTACTCTTGTAGGCTTGAGGATTTCAAGTAAATCCCTGTTGTTTTGTCACTATTGTGTTGAGACTCAATTTGAGCTCGCACTTGTAATAATATGCTCTTGAAGACATAATATAGAGGTCGACAGTGAAAGCTAGACTAGGAGACATAGCTAGGAAGTTTGGTGAACTCCTTGATAATTTGTTGTGTTGATGTGTGTCACTGTTATGTTTTCTAACTACTCATTGTCTATATTATTCGCAATCTTTTTGATCCATTGCACTAAGTAATATAGGCATTCCTGCACATGAGTTTGTAATACCTTAGTATTGATTTAAGATCTCATTTTCAGATCAATCGAACATTAAACAAGATCACTAACTGGAATAGGTACTTGATCCCATGGATTTATGACCTTTTGGACTAACTAAAGGTGGCAAAATATTTCAGCAAGATTGAATTTAAGTCTAGATATCACCAGGTACCAATCGAACCATCTAATGTACTGCCTTCGAAGCCAAGGAGGGCCTTTCTGAATGGCTAGTTATGATTTTCGAGTTGACGAATGATCCTACAACCGTCATGAGGCTGATGGATGACATCTTCCTCCCATTCACTAACTCATTTGTAGTGGTATACTTGGACGCCATCCTGATCTTCAACCAGAGTTGGGAATAGCACCTCCACCTCATCCAAGAGGTTCTCTAGACACTGTTGCAACACAAGTTGTGTGTCAATTTAGAGAAATGCAATTTTGGCATGAACCAGGTTCAGTATCTGGGATACATTATTGATGAATGGGGGTTGCATGTGGATCCAACCAAGATCCAAGTCATTCAGGATTGGCCAGCCCCAACCACTCTCACAGAGCTCCATAACTTTCAGGGCCTTGCCAACTTCTCCCACATATTCGTGTTGGGGTTCATTCATATCACTTGGCCCTCGAGTCAAGTCACCAAGGGAGGAGCAAAAGCGAAATAATTTTTGTATGAATCCCAACAGAAGGTGTTTAGAGAGTTGAAACATCACCTCTTCTCTACACTAATGCTTGTATTAACAAACTTGCAACAACCATTTGAGATCAAGAAAGATGCCTTTGACTATGCTATTGGGGTAGTCCTTACTCAACAAGGCCATCTAGTGGCATATCATAGTGAGACACTTTCAGACATAGTTTGGAAGTATCTCACATATAAAAGAAATATGTATTCCATTGTGCAGGTCTGTCGACAATGGAAACATTTTATCTTGGGGAAGGAAACGGTCATTGACATAGACCACCAACCCCTATAGTTCATACAGATGCAAGGGAAGTTGCAAAATGATCGCCATTAGAAGTGGTCCACATACATGAAACAGTTCCATTTGAATATCAAGTATAAGGAGGGAACCACCAATAATGTTGCAGACTTCCTCATCCAACCCTCGATCATGGCATTAACCACCGTGTTCAACTCTTGTGGGCATGAGACTTCTTATTAGCCACTTCTCTACAAAAGTGACCCAGAATTCAGCCACACATACGAGACACTCTTGGAGGGTTAGTAAGTGCCATATTTTAACCTGTAGGATGCACTATTATGCCACCTGGGAAGCACACTACAGTCAATCTGCTGGCATTTTGGGGTAGAGAAAACAGTGGCAGTACTACAAAAGTATTTCTACTGGCCAAATCTTCGAGAGGATGTCGGAAAGTATATCAGATCATGCACTTCCTGTGCCATTTCCAAATCAACCATCAAGAAGCAAGGCCTCTATACTTTGTTGCCTACCCCTAGTCAACCTTAGGAATCCATCTCTATGGATTACATGTCGAGCCTTCCTTCTACTAAGCATGGCAATGACTGTGTTTTTTGGTGGTCAACAGATTCTCAAAGATGACCATTGTGGTGGCCTGCAAGAAGAATATCACAATAGAAGCCACTGCTAAGCTCTTATTTGAATGAGTGTGGGTACACTTTGGGATCCCACAGTATATCATCTCATATTGGGACAACAAGTTCCTCAATACATTTTGGTCTAGTCTCTAGGTGATGTCGAACACAAAGCTCACTAAGTCCACAACTTTCCATCTCCAAACTAATGACTAGACAGAGGTTGTTAACAGGATGACCGTACACATTCTACACATGTATGGCTAAAAGTATCCACACACATGGGATAAGAGCCTCCCCTATTTCCAGCACAACTATATCTGAGCTCTCCATAGATCGACTATCCACAACCCCTTTCAAGTGGGCTTGTGATTCAAGAAACTATGTCCCATTGATGTGGTCATACCATTTGCAGCTACTCAAGCATATTCAGCTCATGTCCAGTCTGAAGCTCACAAGGCAAACCGCTTCATTGATCACATTTAGCACATCTGCCAATAGGTCGATCACATATTGGACAAAGCCAATGATAAGTATAAGTATTGACATGATTAGCATCGGGTGCCACATAAGTTTTATGTGGGTGACAAAGTTTGGCAACATTTACAAAAGGAGTGCCTTATTAGGCCCCACTGCAAGCTTCACCCGCTCTGATATGGGCCATACACCATCACCAAGGAAGTAGGGGACAATGCCTTTGAGCTCCATATTCCACCATTCCTTTGTCCACACCCAGTGTTCAGTGTGGACCGCCTTCGGCCCTAGTTTCCACCATTGTTGGACATATCTGACATTGTAAAACAACTCACATCAACAACGTTAGGCCCAAATTGCATGGAACAAGCCATAACTAATCGGATCATGGAAACACAGATCAATAACACCCGACATCAAAGGATCCAACTTTATTGAGTTGTCAAAGCAGGCCAACTACTTCACCAGGGCAAGTGGCTCACCAAAGGCTAAGTTCAGTAGAAGTTTCCTCATCTCATGGAGGAACTCAATGCAATGGGGACCATTGCTTCCTAAGGTGGGGGGGAATGATCCCGGTGGATATTTGTGGCCACTCGCATATTGCACTTAGACCCTCACCTTTGTTTCTTTCAGTTTTTCAGTTTCCTTAATGGTAGCATAGTTTACTATTTCTGGCCGTTTTTTGGGTCCTGAACTTCTGGAGCCGTTTTGAGGCCCTAAAAGACGTTTTTTGGGAAAACCATGGACAAATAATATAAGATTTCACCTCAATATTCATTCTTAGTGGTTGTATTCCTCGGACATATATTTCTAATGAGGTATCGTGTGCATCAAATGGAAATCGTATGCCAACGTTACGACCCCGGGAAGTTGATGTACCAACTTACCCCAACGGGACCCATAGTTTGGTGTTTCATCTCATAGGGTTAGGTTTTTGGAGGCTTACAATTTTCCATTGTTTCTCAATAATAAAATTCCTTCAAGCCTCATTGTAACACAATTTAGAGGGGAATGTAGCCACCACATCTCTTATCAGAGATAAGCTACCATCGCCCGAGCTAGTTTATTCCCATTTTGTATGTAAGTATATTTTAGTTCTTTGATATTAATGAAATTAAGTTTTATTTCTACTACATATATCTGTGTATGGTTCTATCTATAATTTTTTGCATTCATGTTTAAATTCAGATCAATAATTTCAATTTACAACTTCAAAAAATAAATAATATTTTTCATTTTTTATAAAATATCAAAACTTGATTCAAAATTGATAAAAAAATAAAATAAAATTATATCCTTTACCTACCCTAGCTCATACTTAAGTTTGCAAAGGTAAAACACAACCCACATAACATTTTTATTTCATTTACCATTCTGCTGACAGGGAGAGTTCCAAGCTTCACGTAGGCAGGTTTTCTTCATGCATGTAGGAGGGTTTTCTTCACGATGGGTAGGCATTTTTCAGTGTTTTAAGAAGGCTTTGAGGCAGGCTTCATGTCAGGGGTTCATGCTCACTTGGACGCATGATTGATGCCCAACAACAAGCAATGAACAACCTTCATGCCCAACGGCTTTCACACCCAACGTCCTTTACACGTAACAATTTTATTATTTTGTTTTGTAATTTGAATTTCAAAATAGTAATAAATCTAATTTTTATATGTTAATTTATCATTTTGATTCATGTTTATGTGGTATTGTTAAATTTTAATTTTATTTTAATTTTTTAATAAATATAAAATTAGTTTCTTTACTTTCCATCCCCACCCACCGTCCAATGAAATTTTGGGGATGTGCTTTAGCCATTCTGGAAACTTGTCCCTTCCGCCCCCATCCCCCGTCCCCACAATGAATACATCATAGATAAAACCTTAATTTAAAATCCCAATTAGTGAATGGCTAGGCAATATACATTTTTATTAGTTATGCTTCCATACCATGTGGTAAATTTATATGGTTTTTTCAATATATCTGAACATATTTCAGAAATTTAGTACTCAAGTTTAACACTAGCTATGAAGAACATGGTGTCTATGAATCCACTAAGTTCACTAAAAGGAAGAGAAAAGATAGTTCAAAGAGATTTCAAATAATCCTAAATTACCTCAATCTTTTAAACTTTCCATATTATCATGTACTTTGAAACACTCAACCTCCATTCATAATAGAGGGGTGCATGAGGAAATCCAAAGATAGTCAGGGTTGACCGAGGATCCCCGTGGCACATAATAATAGCTATGAAGAACATGGTGTCTATGAATCCTCTAATTCCACTAAAAGGGAAGACAAAAGAGAGTTCAAATAATCCTAAATTACCTCAATCTTTTAACTTTTCCATATTATCATGTACTTTGAAATCCTCAACCTCCATTCATAATAGAGGGAGGTGTGAAGAAATCCTAAGATAGTCAGGGCCGAACGAGGAACCTCCTAGGCCATCATTAAGGTCAGCAGCATGATGTGTGGATCACAAATATGGATGACGAGGTGGTCTCTTATATAAGGTGGATGACCCACCTATTATTAAAAATGAATGTAGGGGATCATGTCCACGGTCGTCCAAAGAATTTGGACCATTGTTCCCAATCAAACATAAGTTTAACTAACGAGATTACCTCGTTTCTTATATTATTTTTCAATCTTTATTCATTTTGTGTATTATCTCTTCTTCCCTATTTACATTATCTCATCATAGCTCACCTTTATATGATTTATATTAGATTAGAGACAATTAAATAAACAACAAAAGAATACTAATTTCTGTAAAATATTTTGAATACAACTTTTAAATTGAATGATGATTTTACGTCAAATATATTATATGATATGACATTTATTTTGAACTTCTAATTTATCAGCAGATTGAACTCATTTTTATTAAGCAAATTTCCCATAAAGGGGCATAAAATTATTTCCCATACAAATAAAAATAAAAATAAAAATTTAATTTTCAAATTTGAAATTTGAAACGTGAAATGAAGATTTTTTTGATTTTTTGAATTGAAAAGTAAGAAAACTGTAATTATTATTATTTGTACAATTTTTTTTATTAATTATTTGTAATACACTATGACAATTAAAAAAAAAAATTAATGTGCCAATTTTTCCTCATATTGTCATAGTTCTAAAAAGGAAATGTTATCATGCATAGATGTATCAATTATTTATTAAGATTATATCTTACCAGTGGGCATTGAAGAGCTAAAGTTTGGATTGTGGTGGATTTTTTAGCACCTCACTCATGAGAAATGATTTCAATTAGAAAGGGTTCCCCATCCATTTTCTCCTTAACTTTAGAAATGGTATCTACCAAACTTTGAGGATTTCAGTGATATATCTTCTACTTCCTACTATACTTGGTTGTATTTACCACCTACTTCACTTGATTTCCGATACTATTTGTTTTCTTTCTTACATTTATGAATATTACTTGCATGTTTCATTATGCCTATTTGACATGACACACAAAAATAGGCACTAGGGATCAAAGTTGATTCAATGTAGACATGTGTTAGGTCCCTATACTACTAGTGTAGCCCCTTATTGTTATTAGTGAAATCCCCTAATTGTATTTTTGTGCCCATGTAGTCCCCATATTGTTATTATTGTGTCCCATAGAGGTTCGCTATTGTTATCTTTTTGTCCTTACATTATTATTGTTATGTCGGCGTTGATTATTGTGACCACTTATACTCCTATATATAGAAGGAAGATGATGTCATTTGTATCATCCAAGAATTTTTCATTTGCGTAATGTAAAGGAGGATGCTTCATCGAAGAGGTTTATTTTGAAGTCATTGATCTATCTATTCTTCTATTTTGTGAGCTAGTTTTATAGCATTTGGTATTAGAGCTTTAGATTCTAGGGTTTCGTTGCTTCAAATAGGTCATTGTGGAATTTTCGCTACACATTATTTTCTATGAAGTTTCAAAAGCATAAATTAAAACTCATTTGAGCCGAAAGCTTTTTGAACCTTGTATTCGAATTTCATATCATTTCTCCCTATATTTTCGGATATATGAGTTGAGGAAGTTAGGGTTTGTGCAGGCTTCATAATTCTATCTCAAACAAGTCATCGTGCAATTTTTGCTATAACATTTTTTCTACAAAGCTTCGGAAAAGTAAATTAAAACCACTTTGAGTCGAAGTTGTGTAGCAGCTCATGTACAAATTTTAGAACTTGGTTCACTATATTTTCGGAGATACGATCCAACGAATTTAGGGATTTTCCATGCTCCCGAATTCCATCTCAAACTGGTGACCTTGGTGAAAACATCATAACTTTCTCTCTAAACATTGGATTCAAATTTCGTAAAACGTGACAGAATTTAGTTTTTTCCATATCGTTTTCAGGATTGAAGGTTGAAATAGTGACACATGGCATGTCATACAAGTTCGTCTACCTAATTAGTCTATAATCAGGTAATCATGGGAGATTGGGCATAACACTTTCTTGGAGAATCCAATATTGATCAGAATTGTGGGGTTAGAAAGAAAACTCGTAGGGCTACCATAGGCCATAATTTTAGAAGTTGGAGATATGAAATGATAGAGTTACAGTCATTTAAATATTGAGCTCCTAGAAGAAAGAAAAATAATGACTCGAATCAAGAAAATAGAAACACCTAGTAAGCAAAATTGGATGGATGATTTGAAGAATGTGATCAAAGCTAAGATAAATAGTTTTATATATGCCATGAAAACTAATATCGATGGTATGGTAGTAGTTTTGAAGAAATGGATGGAAGATTTGAAGAAAGACATGGAAGATTTGAAGGAATGTGAGACAAAGATGCTACCAGAAAATGCCCCCTAATGGTGAAAAGGTAGTAGGGAAAACTCATGACGAGAACAAAAGAAATGTTAATCATGACTTCATAGAATCTAATGTTGGATTGAAGACCCAACATATTCCAAAGATGGATATGAGGAATTTTGATGGCATGGATCTCGTAACGTGGATACTATAGATGGAGAAATATTTTGATTTCCATAATGTGAAAAACACACAAAAGGTACATATTGCAACTTTATATTTAGAACCCAACCAATTTTCATAGTATCGATCGCTTTTCTCTTGTAAACAAATGGTCACTTGGTCCATTTTTATGGAGGAAACGATAGCACATTATGATGATACAAATAGCAACACCTTCTTTAGCCAGTTGATAAATCTCAAACAAAAGGGTTCAACAGTAGATCATATTGAGGACTTCTAAAAATTGAATATAAGGGTAAGTGACATTCCACAGAAGCATAGGATTGAAGTTTTCATAGGGAATTTAAAGGATGACATCTAACATGAGGTTTGTTTTTGGGAACTTGATTCATTGGAGAAGGCATACAGGTTGGCAAGAAAAACTATGGCAACAAGGAAGCCTAACACTCATAACTATAAATATGGAAGTATTTTTGCTCCTAGCCTTTCACAACCTACAAGGTTGACACCACAACAATTGAAAGAAAAAAGAGCAAAAGGGCTTTGTTACACTTGTGATAGAAAATACATTAAAGGCCATAAGTGTGCTATGAAGAAATTATTTTACATCAATTGTGAAGAGGAGGAAGAAAAGGAGCAAGGAACATTAAATGAAGATAATATACACCAGGAACCAACCCCAGAGAAAGAAGAAATGAATTTGACCATATCTTGTAATGCATTGGCACTTTATGAATATCATCCACCATCCATCACATCATTTTTAAGAGAAAATTCTAAGGTTCAAGCAGTGAAAGATCACACAAAGCATCAACAACAAGTTCTCCAACTCTTAAAGGATAACCTCACTTCGGCACATAATCAAATGAAACAACAGGAAGATCAACATCCGAACAAAATAAGTTTTTATGTAGGTGACTAGGTATTTTTACGGCTACAACCATACAAACAAATCTCCCTCAAGCAAGCTAAGAAGGGTAATAAATTATCACCAAAGTACTATGGTCCTTACAAGGTGTTGTAAAATATTTGTATCATGGCATACAAATTTGAGCTTCCCGCATTTTCTCGAGTGCACCCACTTTTCCATGTTTCATGCTTAACGAAGGTTATAGGTAACAAGCTCTCAATTCAAACAATATTGCCGAAACTTGATGAGGAAGGAAAGATCATAGTGGAACCTGAAACCGTTCCGGAAATAAGAACCCGAAAGCTATGAAATCGATCAATTTTAAAGTATCTCATCAAGTGGAAGAACTTACTCACTAAAGATTTCACATGGGAGGATGATAATTTCATACAGAGGGATCCAAAACTACTCAAGCATTGAGGACAACACTTTTTGAAGGAGAGGGGCATGTTAGGTCCCTATACTAATAGCATAGCCCCTTATTATTATTAGTGCAACCCCCTTATTGTATTGTTGTGTCCATGTTGCCCCCATATTGTTATTATTGTGTCCTATAGAAGCCCACTATTGTTATTGTTGCACCCTTACATTATTATGGTTATGTCAGCTCTGATTATATTGTGACCCCTTAGACTCCTATATATAGAAGAGAGATCTTGTCATTTGTATCATGCAAAAATTGTTCATTTGTGTAATGTAAAGGATTTTTCCCCCTCAAAGAGGCTTATTTTGAAGTCGTCGAGCTAGTTTCATAACAACAGATTTAGGATTATCAAAAATTCAATGTTTGTATTAAGAATAATATTATTTTTTGCTTCTTTTGCAGATGTTATTTTGCATCATAATGTGCACGTGCACTAATAATCAGGCCTTTAATTCACATAACAAAATATTCTTGTAAATTATATTTCTTTTATAAAAAAAATGTGTTTGTGGAGGTTTTGAATAGTAGTAGTTGTTTTTTGTTTTTCTTTGCTAATGGAGATTGTGTAATATCCATAAATAATACTCTATTTTGATTACTTAAAAACAAAACTCATTGCTATTTCTTAAATAATTGAACAAATGACTCTCTAAGAGATAGGAATAATCTCATTGTATTTAAGGAATGAAGTCCATGAAATGAAAGAGTAAAGGTTCCTATTAAATTCCTCTTGTTGAACACCTAATCCTCAATGGGTTAGTGTGGAAGCTGAATAGACAAAGTAGTCCAAGAGACCTTGGGATGTGAAACCCAATGGTCACAACAATGTACTATAAATGTATATCAGTTGTTAATAAAATTGTACTGTCATGTTTTATCTTTCTTATTTGTTGTTTCCTATGTGTGTTTAACATGGTATCAGAGCCATGATGTGTGGCCTTTTGCATGGGTTTCTCAACCTCTAATTGCGTAGTCTTCTATCTCACCATTTATGCATTAGGTCTTCTACC
This sequence comes from Pinus taeda, assembly GCA_000404065.3. NCBI lineage: Eukaryota > Viridiplantae > Streptophyta > Pinopsida > Pinales > Pinaceae > Pinus > Pinus taeda. Next base: position 3,930 of record APFE030533693.1, on the reverse strand, counting down.
ATGAAATTCCCTGCCAACCTTGACATTTACTCAGCTTTGTTGATTGTCAGGCCAAGAGTAACTCCAGTTTGGCAAAAAACGGATTCGTCTATTATTCCATAGGTAACCCATTGTTATATACAATAGGGAGTGATTGTTCAGTTCATCTCCCGATGACTTTTCACCTTCCTAATTTATTTATTTACATAAAATTCCCAATCATGAAGATTAGGTGTCAACATTCCCCCCTTAATCTGAAGGGATGTTGGTGAGTCCAAGCATCATTCTGAATCGTTCAAGCTTTTCCCTTCCAAGCGCTTTGGTGAAGATGTCTGCAACTTGCTCATTTGTGGAACAATGGCGGAGATGGATTGTTTGGCCTCAACATGATGTCGGATCAAATGATATTTAGTATTGATATGCTTTGTACGATCATGAAACTTTGGGTTCCTGGCCAACTTTATTGCAGAGGTGTTGTCAATCATGAGTGGAGTTGATTGTACTTGTTTCACCTGCAAATCTTCAAGAATTTTTCTGAGCCACACAATTTCTTTTGTTGCTGCTGCCACGTATTCTGCTTCTGTTGTGGAATCTGCTGGAACTGATTGTTTGCGTGATCTCCAGGAGACAGCTCCTGATCCAAGAATCATAACATATCCTGAAGTAGATACCCTAGTTTCTTTGTCTCCATCGAAGTCTGAATCAGAGTATCCAATCAAGTTGAAGTCGTCCACCTGTGTATACTTGATTCCAAGGTCTTGAGTTCCCTTCAAGTACCTTAGAACTCTTTTTGCAGCAGAACAATCTCCCTCACAAGGCTTTTGCATAAACCTAGAGAGGATTCCAACAGCAAATGAAATGCCCGGTCTAGTAGTAGTGAGGTAGATGAGACTTCCTACAAGCTGTCTATATTCTGTTGCATCCTCAAATTCCTTTCCTTCAATAGATGTGAGCTTTAAGTTTTGTTCCATTGGAGTAGTAAGAGGATTGCAATCTGTCATGCCAAACCTGTTCAACAAATCTCCAATGTATTTCTTTTGAGAAAGAAATATGGACGGATGTTGGGTTACTTCAATTCCAAGATAGTAATGAACATAGCCCAAATCAGTCATTTCAAAACTTTTCCCCAATTCTTTCTTTATGGATGCAATCTAGCTTTCATTGTTCCCTGTCATTAAAAGATCATTTACATATACCACAAGATATACAATTGTTTTGCCAACTTTCTTGACAAATAAAGTTGCATCATCAAGATCAAAATGATTGAAGTTGAGTTTCATAAGATGCTTAGTTAGTTTTTCATACCAGGCTCGTGGTGCTTGTTTGAGGCCATACAAGGACTTCACAAGTTTGCATACTTTATGTTCATGTCCTTTCACAACAAATCCTTCAGGCTGGGACATAAAAACATTTTCTTTTAGATCTCCATTCAAGAAGGCAGTTTTTACATCCATTTGATGGACTTTCCAACCGTTCTGAGCTGCTAGTGCAAAGAGTGTCTGGATGGTGGCCCATTTTGCTGTGGGGGAAAAGTTTCCTCATAATCGACCCCTTCCTTCTATGCAAAACCTTTTGCCACAAGCCTAGCTTTGTGCTTGTCAAGTGAGCCATCAGCTTTGTACTTGTTCTTGTAGACCCACTTGCAGCCAATTGTTTTGGTTCCAAATGGAGGATCAACCAGCTTCCAAGTGCCGTTCTTTATGAGGGCATCATACTCCTTTTGCATTGCTTCTTTCCATTCATCATGAGAAGCAGCTTCCTTAAAGGAAGTTGGTTCAAAATCTGTAGACAAGTTCAATTCACAATCATAAGAAACATCCATATCAACAGGTGAATTAGAGTCATCTACATCACCTCCATTTTGTCGGTTTGAGTTTCTGGTTCCTGTTTTTCCAATTTCATCAGGATGAACACTTTCAAGTGTCTTTGTCAGCCACTTTGGGGGACCTTTCTGAGATGGTCCAGGCTGCTCTGTTGATTGAGTTGGGAGTGAATCAAGATTGAGTCACCCAATTCTATCAATTACATCACTTAAAGCATCATCCGTTGTTGGAGTTTCAGTCGGGGGAGAGTATTCTTCAGAAGAAGATTCCACATGTTGATCTAGTATAGGAATCCCCCCTTCAAGATGTGGAATCTGATTTTCAAATTCTTGAAATGATTTCATTTTTGCGAATCTATCCAAGCGATCAAGTTGCCGCTCAACAACATTGTCAGATTTGGATGATTCAAGAAAAATTACATCTCTAGATATAACAAACTTTTTATTTTCTTCATCATAAAGGTGGTATGCTTTGGAGGTGTTTGAATACCCCAGCAAGATACACTTACGACTTCTAACACCAAGTTTGTTTCTATGTACCTTTGGTATCAAAGCATAATAGGTGGAACCAAACACCCTGAGATGTTTTACCGAAGGAACATGTCCGTACCAAAATTCATAAGGATTCTTGTTTCTTATAGCATTAGATGGATATATATTCTTTATATATGCAACACATAGAACAACATCAGCCCAAAACATTATCTTTACATTTTTGAAGAAAAGCATAGATCGTACCATATTCAAGATTGTTCTATTCATTCTTTCAGCTACACCATTCTGTTGGGGATTATAAGGCACAATTGTTTGATGTTTGATACCATGTTGGCGAAGATAGTTTTCAAATTCATTTGATGTATATTCTTTTCCATTATCAGTGCGAATAGACCCAATATGAGATTGTGCATCATTTTCAATCCATTTATGAAAATTCTTGAATGTTAGGAAAGCATCAGATTTGTTCTTCAATAAATCAACCCAACACATTCTGGTGTAGTCATCAATAAATGTCATGATATATTTATTTCCATTTGCAGAAGGAACAGGCATTGGACCACATAAATCTGAATGAATAAGTTCAAGCTTCCTATGTGCTCTTGAATGTGAGTAATGAAAGGACTGTTTGCTATGCTTTCCTAGAATGCAAGCATCACAATGCTTAAGTTTTCTAGGAATTGTAGCCAAACCAGCAACACCATTCTTCTTCAATAAACAGAGACTGTCATAGTTTAAATGTCCAAATCTAGCATGCCATAATAAACTTGATGGAAGTGTACCTTCTTCATGATGAGTAATATATGAGAAATGTTGTTTATGAGCAGATGTTCCTTGCAGTTTGAGAAGTCTTTCTTCTTCTATTCCCCTCATGACAAGTGAGTGATCAGATGATTTTCTCACCTCAAGCTTGCCATCAAACATATGAATGGAGTGACCTTGCTGGCGGATGTGGACCAAGGACAACAAGTTTCTCTTGAGCTGTGGGAGATATAAAACATGATCAAGAAGAAAGTCTGAGAGACCAGGCAGTTTAAGCCTGATTGTGCCAAGCCCCGATGGCTTGATTTTTGACTGATATGCAAAGTATACTACTCCATCAACATTGTCAGTGAAATCTTCAAAAAAACTTTTCTATGAGTCATGTGACAGGTTGCTCCTGAATCAAGCAGCCAATCATTTTTCCAGGAAGCAAGTGAAGTATTAAACAAATCTTCATTTACTCCAATGTTACATTGTGCCTCAACATAGTGAGCAGATTTAGGTGCTTTACATTTGTCTGTATCATCAGTTTTACCTTTCTGTTGGTTTCTTCTATGCTTAATTTTGTCCCATGGTAGCTTGCATGTAGAGGCATCATGTGATCCATTTCTTTTGCAGCGAATACAATGTAAATCTGCCTTTTCTCCTTGAGAATGTCTGCCCCCCCCGCCTCTGAAATATCTTCCTCTTCCTCTTCGTCCACCTCTTCCTCTTGTAGAATCTTGAGTAGGATACTTTTCTTTATGATCAAGGCACACAGTCTCTTCAGAAGATTCAGGGGCTGTCTTCTTTCCAAAGGCTTTTTCTCTTTCAGTAAACTTTTTCACAAGAGAGTCAAAGGTTATATCTTTGAGATTTCCATTTGCTTGCAA